>JZKD02S0778793.1:443463-479099 GCA_000966675.3 Picea glauca | reverse complement strand
AATAGACAACTATGAATCCATGCACTAGCACAAGAGAAACTGGGTGAAACATGCATAAAACAACAAAGAGAAACGACTGCCTACCCGACACAGAAATTACCATGCCTACAAGCTAAGGGAAAACATCCCCATCCTGACATAATGGCCTTGACTACCAGTTAACTAGAAACTTGATCATGCACAACCAAATGTAGGAAGGTGCTATGACCCGAGAATGATCAACAACTATAACGACCAACTTCCCAGAACGGGAAGCACAGACTTCAGCGAAGTTATCAATCACCTCCATCCACTAGGGCACGCAATGATCCCCTCATCAAGAATCATGTTGTCGCCAGGTGATAGGTGTGAAAACAACCATGGTGAAACAACATGACTGGACCATTAGCACAAGATAAATTCAATTGTGCTAGGGATCAAATTATCCATCCCAACACACAACGGTTAACCCTAGTACCCAACTAACAAGTCAACAAGACGACCATGAACTTTGTACAACACCATAATTTCCTTGCACCACAAATCAATCAGTGCATAATAAATAAAATTATTACAGTAAAAATATTTTAAAAGAATATTAGCAATAAAGGATAGTGGCAATATTGTTGATACAGGTTAATTCAAGATAAAGGTTAATGCAACTATTTTACAATATTTCAGATGTAAAGAAAACGTTTAACATACCAATATACCAATAAAAGATATCATTGAGAAGGGTTAATACAGATCTCGAACAATGATATAAAATGGTTGACCACTTAATTTAGCAATAAAGATAATGGTTAATATATAACCAATAAAATTAGCAAAAGGATAATGATTAATATATAAAGGATATCGTTGTTAATGGTTGATACAATTATTCATGATATTTTATCTGTATATCTTAAGGGTATTAAAATACATTAATTGTTGTGGAAATAAGGGATAGTAGTTTCAATATACCTATACATTATCTTTAAAAGGATTAACCATAAAATAATTTAGCAGGGGGTTACAATGGGGATCGTTGTCATCCATAAGAAAATTTATTGCTAAGAAATTTCAAAAGGAAGAAAATAAACATTGTCAAGAACACATGTGGTCACATAAACCATTAATAAACATAGATTCAGATAATAATAATGCAATTAAGGTGTTGTCTACAAAATATAAAGATGCGCTCATCGTGAATAAAATCACTCACAAGTATGTTCATTAAAAATCTTACCAAAATTGTTCATAATATCAAGAATTTTGTCAATGCAGTCCATAAACATACAACGGTCGACATATTAAAATTGTTAAGATGCAGGTATCAAATGAGTAAATCGTTGTTTCAATTTTTAGTAGAACTCTGGCACACATTAATTAATCATGCTATTATGAATATCTCTGCACATATCCTAGTGTACATTACATGGTTATTACTAAAATTCCTGGCACTCAATTGTTATCACTAAAATGACCACATAAAATGGTTGACCCAAGCATTAAAATCTATATAAAACACCATGTGAAAATCATGGGTATTAAAACGCTATATTAAATGATATGGATGAATATGCTATCCCTATATGTGTACACGTAGAGTGGAATAAAGGAATACGCTTTCAAGTATTGCAAATGTGAATTGCCCAGCCAAATAGTATGGTTGGGGGCTATCTTGTAAATCAATAAATCTCCAGGTAATACAATCATTATAAGGCTATAAGGTAATGGTCAAGCATTATAATAATTCACAGTAAAAATGTGTAATGGATGACGAAGGCTCTCTGTGAAAATCATTGTATATACAATTTGTAGTAAGAAAACACATCTATATAAAACTGTGCATGGTGCCAATATGTGGATCAAAATTTGTGCAAGTGTCAATAAAATATCAATTTCCTAGTCTCACTTACATGTAAAGATTTGTTGTCAATAATTATTAAGTTCGTTGAGTTTAATATGCTATTCAGTCGTTGTTATGAAACCAAGAAATGAGGATGGGGTCGTAGAGTTAATTAAGATAATGTTGTGAGGGATATGATTCTTGTCTCAATGCTAACAAATTGACGTTATTATCACTTCCTTTGGCTATGCATAGTACAGGAGAAATGTTGTCCAAATAGCAATTGTAGGCTATATAAACATAAAAAAATGCAATCATAATGATATATATATATATAAATGATGAGAAGAAGTGTGGTTGAAGGTCTCGAAAGTCATGGTTGAAATAATGGCAATGGTTGACCATAAAAAGGGTAAATTGTTGTGTAATAAAAACTAAAATTCGCAAGTAAATCCACTGTTAATCCATTAAGAAAAACGCCCCAAACAAATTTCGTTGTGTAAATAAAATTTTCGTCACAATCAATCAAGGGTAGATTCGTTGTGGTTAAAAGGTAGACCAAAATTCTATAAAAACATACAGTAAATTCATGTGAAAGGTATCAAACATAGAGATCAACGTAGAGGGTCATAAGAAGTTCACCGCGGGAAGGAAAAAACAACCACAGAGGTATTCAATCACAGGAAGGTGCAAGAAAATGAATCAACCAGGAACAACCAATAGGGGTATACAACTGGGAAAAACATCCTTCACTCATCATCCATGCACAGAAAAGAAAGGCATTAGAATCTTTAGGTCTATTAACACTGAAGTGACGAACATTGACCCTACTCCTGGCCGATTGCTTAGGCATGCACTAATGAACTAGGGATGAGGAAAAAGTAAAAATCACAACTCTTCACAACAAATCAATAGAACCAATAGGACAATCACAACATTCATGGATCGAATGCCTAGGGAATCAAGTCAAGAAGGGACCTTAAGGCTATGGGGAATTTAAGTTCTCAACTAAACTGCTAAGTCAAACATCTTCTTTGCAAAGGTAAAAGTACAAGAATTAAAGTGTAAGGTCAATAATAATCTACCATGATAAATAAAATCATGTATACTGTATCCCAAGTCGACCGCTCTAAGTCATTGTTCTGAACGCTCTGTTCCACTCCTGCTTGTTGAGCTGTGAGACTTCACCAGTACCTTCTAGCCAATGCTAGGGGTAGTCTTCTTCCCACTTATCCCCCCAAGCCGCAAAGAGGTCACACACACTAAACTAGAGAACAAATAGCTCCCAAATCGCCTCACAAAGCCGAGCTACCACTCTTCATTGAGTTGGGTATCCCAACTCCCACAAGATAAGTCAGTCAAGTCTAAAATTCTACAACGTAACGTTACGCATAACAGAAGATATCCATCGTCCTCCTCCTCCCTCCTTTATATAGAGTTTCTAAGTCATTTCTTTCCTAGTTTCCCATTTAATTTAATGTTCAATAATTTAATTCAAAAAATCCATCCCCGTACATGTGTCACCCATCCCATTTGTTGCACCATAAATTAATTTCATTAATTATTTAATTAATCTTATTTCCCTCACCCACCTAAAATAATTCCTAGAATCCCTCCTAGGTGTCCCCATATTCCCTTACACATTTTAATGACTTACCCCTTACTCATTTACTAGTTGAGTTCAATTTAGAAATTTCTTAAAGGCAAGATTCCTTGCTAAGTTAGTCATTCTGTTTTTTCCTTATGTTTCCCCCTTTTTCCCTTAGTTTCCTAATTATTTTAAATTTCCCTCTTTCCCTTTTTATCTTAAACTCAAATTGGAAAGTGTAGACTTTACCCCTTTTCCCCTTTTTCCCCTTTTTCTTTTTAGTTAAAAATTTTAATTAGCACATGTAACAAACAATCAATTTTATTTTAAAATTTTAATCCCTCAAAGTAATTTGATTTGTTATAAATTATTTGAATTTCTTAGCCCCTTCTCATCAAATGTTTAATGATGATTATTAGTATTATTTATTTATATATATATATATATATATATATATATATATATATATATATATATATATATTACCACAAGTATCACTCATACCTAGATTTCATTTTCCTAGGCTCGATGACATTTATTAGTGATTTTGTTTTTAAATATTTCTTATCACATTATTCATTCTAAGGCCATATAGGTTTAATCACTTATTAGTTAGCAACACGACCTTCCATTCAAGATGAAATAGGTGCTCCAAGGGTTCCACTCGCCTCATTTTGTTTCCCTTTCATGGCATTCCCTTCAGGACGTACTACGTGCTCCAAGGGTGCCACTCGCCTCATTCCATTTTTCTTGTACAACGTGCTCTTCAGGATGCAATACGTGCTCCAAGGGTGCCACTTGCCTCTTGACTAACTTGGTAGACATCAAAAACCCCTAGAGTCAATACTCTGTCAGGTGGTCTTGTGGGAGATTAAGGGGATATCAATAATAAGGCCCCTGCCTTATTGCACACCCCTTAGAATCATCATGAGCGACTATTGCAGTATGCCCTCACGACATCGTGGGTATTCTCTAACTAGGTAATTGTTAACCTACAACTTGAGCTATAGTGGGAATGCTACTAGGTTGTGGTAGGGATACTATCCACACCTCTCCCTCAATGTCTCTGGTAGTCATGCGTGATCCCTATCCTCCAAATGTGAGTCTACTCGGAAAGCTATCGTCGGCCTGCATCATCAACAAATCATATCAAAAATAAAATCCATAATCATAAAATCTGATTAGATGCACATAGGTAATATATAAAACAATCAAACCCCAATAGTCCACTCCCTAACTTGGTCCGGAGTCCAAGGGTATCATCGATGCCTTTGCATCCTCGAGGTTGAGAATTTTGCACACTCAAGAGAACCAAGTCAATAGCACCTGTCTATTTCAACACAGTAAAATAACATGTCATCATATCCATCATGCCTCATAATCATAATCAAACTCCTAATAGTATAATAATTCGACTGACTTGCAAGCAAGTGTCCTCAAAGAATAAGTTCCCTCAGTGCATGAAAGAGTGGGATGTTACATACAACCCCTCTTGGTCTAAAATTCATCCCAGAGTTTCACAGTATATAAGTGGAAAAATAATGTGTATCACAGTGTCAAAATTCTATCTATCAAACAAAAATGGAAACTACTGGCGCATATCATATGCGTCCTCCTAGGTCGCCTAGTGTGGACTATAGTTGTTCCACTGGATCTTGACCTGATCTACTGCTTGACATCATAGTTGTCGAGTGTGATGATCTAGGATGTGGATGAACTCAGCTGTGAGTGCCCCCTCATCCTATACCTACAAGGAAATCATGTCAATAACATGTGTAGGATCAATAATATAATGTCTCAAAACAAATACATGAAAAACATTGTGCATATGCCTCAAAGAATCAGGAAAGGCTAGTCAATATGCCATGGGCCCCTTTCTCTCCACAATCTCGAAAGGTCCCACGAACCTAGGATATATTTGATCTCCCTTTCCAAACTTGATTGAACTCTTATGCGGTTTTACCTCCAAGAATACTCGATCGCCAACTTCGTAACTACGGTCGACACAACGTGCATCGACATAACTCTTTTAGTGATCCTGTGCTTCTTTAATCCTTTGTATTATTGTTTTCATTTGATCTCCCATTTCTTAGATTGCTTCTGGTCCCACCAGGACACTATCCTGAATCTAATCCCAAATCAAAGGTGTCCGACATGATCTCCCATAAAGAAACTCAAAAGGTTCCATCTTAATGGTGCTTTGGTAACTATTTTTATATGCGAATTCTACCAGTGGCAAGAATTATTCCCAGCGCTTATGTTGGTCCATCATGTACATGTGCAACATGTCTTCCAAGATTTGGTTTTGTCATTTGGTATGCCCGTTAGTCTTCCGATGATATGAAGTAATAAATTTAGGTTGGGTTCCCAAGGCCTCTTGGATACTACTAGTCCAAAATTGTCCAGTAAACATCGATCCTCGATTAGATATAATCCTCTTAGGTGCACCATGCATCCTCACAATATCACTGATTAAAACTCTAGCTATGTTAGGTTCCTGATACGTCGTATGCACTGGAATAAAATGAGCACTCTTCGTTAGAGTGTTGACTACAAAAAAAATCGAGTCATGTCTCCTTGTAGTCAGTAGAAATCCAACAATGAAATCCATCGAAATAACCTCCCATTTCAATTTCCAAATAGCGTGTGGTTGTAGTAATCCTGTTGGATGTTTATTCTCAGCCTTTACTTGCTGACATTCTAGACATCTAGCCACATAGTTGTCTATGTCTACCTTCATTCCATTCCAGAAGAATAACGATTTAAGATCCACCCTCATCTTTGTGACTCCTAGGTGGGCCATGTACACTTCCCTGTGAGCTTCGTTTAGGATCAAAATCCTCAACTCGTCATTCGTTGGTACATATACACAACCCATGTGCATAGTCTTTTTCCCAAGGCTTTACCACGTATACAGAACATGTTTCATAGATAGCTTGTGTATGTACACAACTTATTCAAGGTCAACCTGCATATGTACGTGACAGTTAACACTTTCACCCACGTATGCTTCAGTAGATGACACACTTGAGCTTCCCTTAAGGATTTCATTCTGATTTGGTTGTTTAGTCTTCTTCACCCACTTCTGAAGGTGTCCCTGCTTCTCAGAACTTGAGGTCAGAGCTTCCATCATTTCAAATATGTCTCCCTTCCTTACTTCATTCGTTCTTCTAGTCATGTTATATGAATTCCTCATCATGGAATTTCTTATTGTGTTCCAAAAATCCTAGGATTTGTGGCCAAATACACTATATTTGTAGCATCTCATGCTATCATAGTGAACAACAATGTGTCCTACTTGATCAAATCTCCAGCACCTTATGATGTTATAAAATCTTCCATTATATCTCCTTGCATAAGATCTACATTCCAAAGCTTTGTGACCATATTCATTACATGAATAACATTGGCCATGAAAAATAATTTCATACCTTTTCTTTGGTGTCCATCTTCTTTGAGATATAAAGGTGTATTATTGATGTCTTCCTTGCTTTGTTATTTTGAAAATTTCCTTGCCTTGTGTAGATGGTTGACTTGAAACATTGTCTTCATTCTTTGAGAGTGAGGGATTTATCTCATGTTTCTCTGAGGTCCTTTATTTGGCATTTCTAGCTTCTTTCTTCTTTCCGAGACTTGATTTATCATTTGGTGATCTTTGACTTTCAAATATCTCATTCAAGATTTGTGAGCTATTCAATAATTTGCTTGAATTCTCTACTTTCTTTCTAAGATCAACAACTTCATCTTCTAACTTATAACATGACTCTTTATTTTCATTTACTTGATTCTTCAATAGTTCCTCTACCCTTTTGGCCTCGTCAATTTGGGTCTTGAGATGGACAATAATTTCAAGACTTTTTCTAATCTCATCATCTACCTTTGTATCTTCTTTTTCATTCTTTAGTCTTGTGATCTCTTCTTCCTTTTCATCTAATTGAGTCTTATTACTCTCTTTTTGTTCCTTGAGATTTCCTTTAACTTCAAGATGTTGTTTTGACTCTTCTTAAAAAAAAATTTAGTGGTATCCGAAAGATATCTATAGTCTATATAATAATGGTCATTGCTCTATTCATATAGACCCCTTTCAACTTTCTCTTTAAGATATGACAATTTTTCTTCTACTTCTTCCATGGGATAACAATCAAATGATTCTATACAAAGTATTTTTAGATTTTCTTATTAACTTGTAGATAAATATTCAACATCATCACATTTTGAATTATTGCACTCAAGGATTTGTGAATATTCTTTACCTTCATTTGAAATATCTTCAGGATCTTCCTTTTTGCCAACATCATCACATGATCCTTTGCCTTCATTTGAAATTTCTTCAAGATCTTCATTTTTGCCAACATCATCACATGATTCTTTGCCTTCATTTGTCTTCATGGAGTTGTCTTCAATATATTCCTTATTTCTTTGGTATGTCTCCTCTAGCTCTAACCATAGAGCCTTGGAAGAAGTGCATTGTCCCATTCTCTCTTTGATAGGGCTTGAGAGTTGTCTAAGAATGGTCTTGAGAGATAATGCATAATTCTTCTTTCCTTCCCTTTGAGTTGTAAACTTTGACTTGTTCTTCAAGGAAACTGATCTACCAATAGATTCCTTCCAAATACTCGCTCCCATCTCTTTCAAATGCACTCTCATCTCTATTCTCCATCTAGAATAATTTTCATCATCAAGGATTGGAACTACATCATCCATTTATGTGTCTATATATCTCCTCCAAGCTTGTTAAGTCTTATAGTGAAGGCCTTCTCTAATACCAATTGTTGGACACATTGACTACACTGAGAAGGGGGGGTAAATAGTGTAGGATTTTTTTTTCCAAAACTTCCCCTTAACAAAACTCATTAGTTAGAAATCACTATTTACTCATTACTTATTACTTTCATTTATAATCGGTTACATGTGAACATATATCAACAATATATCATCAACAAATCATCACCATAAGGAACACAAGGAACATAATATGTATGTACAATCTTCTTTCTATTACAGACTACAATCCTTGGGTTGTCAACAACAACTAAATAGAGTACAAATCTACAAAAGCACCATATCTATAATGAAAGACTCATCTTACACCATCAACACCAACTGAGATGAGGCAAAAATCCTCAACAGATATCAATCTATCAACATGTACATCACCTGTCGATAGTGAAACACATGTATGTATATTCCCTACCAGTAGTACGAGTCGCAAATGTACATGGAAAGTATGTATTACAACCTGTCTATCACTTATGAGAAACTAGGGTTTTCTTTTCATCACACACTCAAATCTTCTGCAACCTTCAATAACATTTTATTATGTATCTCATTGTCCAATCTGATCCATAACCAATCATAACACATCCAAGCTCTCCACAAACTTACTCATTCCTTTCAACCATACAATACGAATGATACTCATCATGTATAAACAACCAGTATAATATAGCAATCATATCAATATTGAATCATAACAATGGTGCTCACTCCATCGACCAACAAAAATCACATCACAACAACCATACCAATAATGCCCTAATCATTCACTAGTCAAGAAGCAAGAGTATCCATCAAGACAACAATGTAACCATACTAGAGTTTCTATGGAAGATTTGATCCCATAGAATGTAGATCTGGAACCTGCTTTAGTATTCAAGAGCCTGGCACTAGCTCACAGACAAGTCTACATGACTTCATACACTGTACGTGCCCTGTCCTCATTCAACCCATGTATGTATGTGCCCTGTCCTCATTCATCCCATGTATGTACATGCCCTGGCTCACTATAGCTCGTGTATACCTCAAAAACCATGGTTTCTGAACTTCCAAGACTTTTGTCATCATGATTTCAGACTTGTCGAAAATTTGATGCATCCATGAGATCCTCCAGATCTCTTCTCTCTCAGAACAGATGTTTAACTCATTCTTAAGAGATACACACAAGAGATATACACAAGTGATATACACAAGTGATATACACAAGATATACTTTTCACAAGAGACCCTTGCATCTTATTTATACTCTCCAAGCAGCTTCCCTAGAATCATATTCTAGGTCACTCAACCCACTTCTAGGTCACTTAACCCATTTCTAGGTCACTTAACCTATTTTCCTCATTTTTAGGGTTAACCACTTTCCATAATTAGAAAGTTATCCATTTAAATATTCCTCCTTGACTTTGTCACTTTTATTTATCATTTAAATAATAATTTATTCTTTGCAAGCTCTTTGACTTCTTTGAACTTTTGGGGCTTCAAGCCTACATATGAGGGTCCTTCATCTTTGTAGGACTTTGTCACATAACTCTCAAACCATGAGGAGTTATGTGACATTCCACATACCACTGGAAATGGAATGACAAGCACTATCCATATAGGATAATTTCACCAACAACTTCATTGATATTCATCTCATTATTCCACATGTAAGCATGGGTTCTCCAACCATACTTCTAGGATAACTCAACCATAAAGCGTCTTCCCATTAGAGCTTTCACCATAATGGGACGACTTTGGAGTTCATCCATTTGTGCACCTTATCAACCATGATAATACAACAATGATTCATCTTTACATCAATCAAACAATGCATCATATACCAATGAAACACAATGATCCATCTGCATCTATGCATGACATCATATGACTATGATTCCACTTGACATACTTCATCTATGTATTATGATAATACATGTATACATCAAACCTTTTACCTTTTACATCATTCAATCATCCTTTGGCATAAGCCAATTCTTTGACATCAATCCTTTGGCATCAATCCATCACTTGACATCAATCCTTTGACATCAATTAATTAAACCTTTGGTATCAATGACAACATGATCCAACACTTGCATTATATTCTGGATGGTTTCTTCCTCGTTCTACGTGGTCCTTTTCTTCTCTTATAGCGTTGGGGGGATCGGTTATGTTCCCCTTTCATTCTTTTTCACTTATTGTATTTTCTCTAAGACCTTCCTAATATCTACGAACGCATATTGTATTCTTCCTCTTTGGTTCATATCCTCTTCAAAATCATCCACTATGTGATCCTATACTCCCTTTGCAACCATATCGTCATAATCCTCAGTGATTGTATACTCTAGGATTTGTTTATTGGCCTTGTCCTTCTTCCACAGTCCTCTTGTATGTGTAATTGTCCATTTGGGTGGCCCTGTTTCTTTTGGAGTAGTTTTCGAAGGGGTTTCTTGTGTTGTTGTGTCCCCCCTTCCTTGTATTTTCTACGTTGGGGAAGTGTCCCTCTTTCCTATTTGTGCACCCTTCTTTGGGGTACTACGCTTCTTCTATTGCATTGGATTTTGACCGGGCTTTCCCTTCTTTGTTGGTTTCTTAGGTGCATCGATGTCTCCTCGAGGTATCTTGGACATCTCTGCTTTCACTTGTTTTCCCTTGGGCATGTCCTTGGTGATGACTGAGATCCTCTAGTCATCCTTCTTGTCTCTCATTATCATCTCAATTATTCTGCATTGATGCAGAATCAAAGTTACAACCATTCTTTCATTGGATCCCTACATTCATCAATCCACATGTTATACCTTGTATCCATAAAGTTGACTATCCCTTCATATTGTGCGATCAATTCCATATTTATCCTCCAAGTGTTGGCTATGTTGCCTTGTTTGTCACTAATATATCAAGAAAAGGTGATGGCATTGCCACTTCTTCACTTGGGTTCTGAAATGGTTCCCATTGATGTGTATCATGCTCTGCGAGAGGGTCCTACTCTGTTGTAGAAGTATGCGTATGGAGGCTCATTCCAGACAATTATTGTTATTAAAATCATTAAACATAAGTAGTGGAACTATGTCCCTAAGTCCTGTGCATCCTTACATTCATCTAGGAACATGTTCAATAAATATGGCTTCCAACTGAGCATAATAATATATGAACTTTTTTTTTAAGAATTAAGGTAGCATATACAATGTTTTAGGTTGTTTGTGGAGAGAACTATCAAAGGGGGCCCTTGTTAGACAACCTCGAAAACCTTGTGTATACATGGTCGACCACCCAACATGGGGTGTACTTGGATGTCTTCTTTGGTCGATATCTCTTTGAACCTATTACTAGCACAAAGGTGTCCAAGTTCCTGTCTACAACAAAGACACATGTTTCAAGATACCGAGTTAGGAGATTGTTTTCACACAATTTCCAAAAATATTACTTTGGTAATGCTATACACAAGAATTTCGGTCAAGAGTCACTTAGGAAAAATAAATAAATTATTATAATCCCATCCAAACTTTGGTCTCCTTATCAGTCAACGATTACTCTATCTTCAAATATATCGGCTCCTTGGGATGAAAAGGGGTTATGGAGAGTATGAGAATACTACATGAGGAATGTTGTGTTCCTCGATAATAATTTAAAGAAAAACAATAACCTTAACAATATGTATATAATATTCAGAAACAATATGTATATAATATTTAAAAAATTATTATCTTGGTAAAATTTCAAATTATATTCCAAAACAAATGCATAAAAATACCCTTATAGTACTATTTAACAAATTTCCTAATACTTCAATATATCTAATTCCATAGATTTTTATTTGTATTTGAGAAGTTAGAAACACTAAATCAATTGTAGAAAATATAACTAATGTTCATTCTCCAATATGTGATATTTGGTAGAATTCTTACTTTCCAAACAAACATAAACATTGATAACATAACCTTTTTTGCAAACAACTTTAACAATATATATATAATATTTGAAAATGCAAAAACATTAACATAGAGTAACAAAATTTTCAATTATAATTACTATCATAAAAATTTATAAAACCTAAGGAAAAATACATTTTAAAAGGTACAAAAGTTTAAGGTTGTAAAATTTTATAAAAACATAAGGAAATACACATTTTAAACCATAAAAATCGAAAATATATTGATAATTATAATTTTATAACCTAATTACCTACATGTACAAAATAATCTTGATGATTTTTAATGTAACAAAACATCAACCAACTTATTCTAGGATATAGAAGTAATTAATCTCTAACAAACTATATTAAAAATAAAAAATAAATTTATAATAAAAATGAAAACTAAATTTATAATTTTTATATAAAAATATATTAAAAAAATACTAAATTTATAATAGAAAATAGAGGTTTTTATTTTTTATTTAAAAAATTAAAATAAATGTTTTTTAAAAATAAAATTAACTTATTTAAAATTAATTTTTTTTTTTAAGAAAAGTAAGAATATTATGTTAGTTATGTACTCAAAAGTCATTTCCATGTCGTAAATGTGAAAGACTTTTGGGATTGTTGCCCATTTATATTTATGATGGCTTGGAAGAAGATATTTTTACCGAACTATAATAGGTAACTTAGGGAGAAGGATTCAAATCATGTTTTAAGATGCAAAATCCTAAAGAAGGGGTGAAAAGTAGTACCTATTAACACACATTTACTGTGGTTTTAATTATTTAATATTTAGTTGTCAACTTAATTGATCCTAAGACAATAGGCGTTGATATTTTAGTTTCATGTTACATAGTGAAAAAAAATATTGAAAAAAAAATAAATTAAATATTTTTAAAAAATAGATAGAAATTTTTTTCTTCTAAAATTATCTATTCACAAATTTAGCAATCAATATGAATCATAAAAAAATATTTACTATACTTAAAATTTCACCATTAATTGGCCATATGGGTCTTAGTAATATGAGGCCCCTCATCATAAGGCATTTCTCTCACGTGCATGTGAAAGTAGGTATAAATTTTATTTTCCAAACAAACACAAACATAGCATAACTTAATTTTCACAATAAATTTAACAATATGTATATAATATTAAAAAATAAAAAATATTAACTTAATTTTTACAATAAATTTAACAATATGTATATAATATTAAAAAATGAAAAAATATTAATAATATAAAGTTAAAAAAATAAAACTAAATTTATAAGAAAAAATAATACTAAATTTATTTTTTATTTTATCTTATATTGAAAATAAAAAAAATTAAATTAAATATTTTTGGAAAATAAAACTAACTTATTAAACATAAAATAAAATAAAAAAACTCGAGTCTTTTAGAAAATTAAAATACCTTTTCTGAAAATAAAAGTAAATGCATCATGGTATATCTTAAATTTAGGATAAGGCATTCCATTCTTGTATTTGTACATGTGAATGTAGGTTTGGAAATTGTTTAAATGATGCATCTAACTAACAGATGTCTATAAGGGAGAAGAATATTGGAAACCCTTTTTAAAACTGTGTATCCATCACTAAAAGGAAGGTTTGTGTGGGGAACCTTGGTCCTTTACACTATTGAAGATCGATCTTGCAATCTAATTAGAAAAGGGAAATCTCTCGAATAAGCATCTTACCTATTATTTTTCATGGTAACGAAGTTGATACGGAAAGAAGAGGTAACACCCTATCTATAATTCCCTAACTTACGAAAAAGGTTGACAAAGAAACCCCAAGTTGAAGGGAGTAAATTGTCTTTAGGAATTTGCAAAGGCACTATTACATTGCACCAGGTAAATACTTGATTGAGTGATTGCACCAAGTAAATACATATCTAGTATAAAAAAGAGAAGAGTTGATACATAGCAAAGGATGCATCATGCAGTGTCTAAAATTATCCGTATATCAACTATGGTTCAAATAAGAAACAAATATTTGGGTGTTACTAGAAACACTTCCTTTCTTCTCTAATTTCCCTTTAGAATTGTGTTACTTTAATGATATAAAAGAATGTAAATCAATAGAATCTATCATCCTAGAATTTGAAAAAACATAGTGTGTAAGATTGCATGTTATTAAAAAGAATTTGTGATATCCTACAAAACATAAATTAAAAAAAAATCCAAATTGTATTAAGGTAATTTTTCTACTTTAATAGATGATAGATAGATCTACATTCAAACAAAGTGTCAAAGGCCTAAAAGATTGTTTTTCTAAAATTGTGCAATCTTAATATTTTATTGATTCTATTTAGGCATGAGAAACCCCAAAAAAATATTGGATAGAACCAAATTATAAATTATAGGAGCTTCACTTATAAGATTTGTAGAGTTATAGAGATTTAATAGAGAACTTTTTTGTTATTGGAGAAGAAAGTTGTCTTCCTCCAAATAACCTAAATAATTATATATTAGATATTGTGAAGCACAACAAGAATGGTGTGATACTAATACTAAAATCAACTTTATATAGAAAACTGTAATAGCACTAACTAATTGGTTTCCAAAGTCTTTATTTATACTAAGCTAAGTAATTATTATTATTTAAAAAAAAAAAAATTACAAGAAAGTGAATTATTTTATTTGTTAATGTTGATGAGTGTTTAAACCAACCATTATTGTACTACAAAAGTCAATAACATTCATAAAAAAATACTTTTACAAAAAATTAAAATTTGTCTTATTTGACAAAACTTCCCAAAGGTGATTGGGGGATTTAAAAGTAATTCATGTCCATAGCATTCACCTGTTTTATGATGTTGGCACCCATTTACATCTAAACAAATTACTAACCACAAACCAAGCTACAATCATTTACATTCGAGTATCAGGGATTTGAAAGTATCAAGGGTTTAATTTCTTCAAATTAGCAGAAGGATTCTCTCCTTGTTTAAGTTAACAGGAAATATCTCTTAGATCTACTAGCATTATCGTATACATTTATATAAATTTATAGGTAAAATTCAAATTCGAGGATTAACCATCAAAGTTAATTGATTTATTATTATTATTATTTATTATTTTTCTAATTAATCTCCTTGTCATTCCACTACTAATTAAACATCTATGAGTATTTCACTACTACTTATCTCATTTTACAGTTGTTTCGATAACACTTTTTAAAAAAAGTATACATATTTAAATACATATACTAAGGATATTATTAATATTGATATGGACACATAGTTAATAAAGGGTATGTGAGAAGTGATAGAGGGTGTTGGAACACAAGTCTGAGCTTTGAAGATTTCTATTTTTCACTTGCTGAAAATATGATTTTTTACACCAAAGAATGTGTGAACCTGGTAAATGACATTTTAAATTTAAATCCAATTCATTGCTGGTTAGGATAATGATTCAAATGCAGATCGGGGATCGCCAAGTAGACTTTCCCATCAAATGTTAATAGATTCTTCGTCAATTCAGTTATACGAAAAGAGATGACTCTTCTTTGAATAAAAGAGTTTTGATTTCGAATTCATTTTCACTTTTTGCAATTAGAAAGATTTATCTCTTTAAAGGATTCATGAGTTTTCTCCGCAATAGGTAATTTCACTCTGTCTCCTTAGAAGCTATGGCACCATGAAAAATGATGAAAAATCCTTATGCGGATGGTGAGGATTGAAACCGAAATGCGTACATTTTGTCGGACACCACGCCACGAGCCATGGACACTGTTACATATTGGACGTAGGTGTCCAAGGTTCTAGAACATGAAACCATCAATTGTCCAGACGACTCTACTAAAGAAGAAGAAAATAATTACGTAGATAAACTTAGACATATAGCACAGTCAGAATGGCACAAAAGAGCGTCATGACCGAGACTCATGTCTTATAATGACATGATAAGTTGGGCCTTAGAGAACGTTGACATCCAGACCAGGAGCATTGTCAACCATCAAAAGGTCGTTGTTGGCTCTTTTCGACTAGAACATATGTAATGTACAAACTATCCCCTAATCCTAGATATACATTTAATGTTGCATTCATTCTAGAGTTCGAGAAAAAGGAGTGCATTCAGTATGCCAGGAATTGTCCCAAGATAATCAAGTCTTGGTGGATGAACCCAGAGAAATTCAGAACCGATGATCATGGTATATATGCCACAAATTCTCTGGAAGTTCCCATGGTGTATGTAGCCCTGAAGCTATGTCAAATTTTCATAAAGAAGAGTCCCACACATTTCTCTATAGAATGGGTATCCATCATGCACGAGGTAGAGGAGGGTTTTACTTTCAATTGGGCCAAAATGTTTTATGATAACTTGACCAAAGAGATTGTAGACTGTAAAACAATGAATTCAAAGGGATAGTTTATCCCATTTTATATGTTGGCATATATCATGGACGCCATCTATTTCATGTCGCCTTTCCCATTGATGAATTGGATGTCGACTCTGGCCAGTGTCGAGCCCATTCATTTCTACCATTCCATGCTATGGGACGAAAAATCCAAGTATTTCATTTATGAAATCTTCCACAATGTTGTGATCCCTATTAACATAGCCCTGTACGACCACCCACCTCCTCAAATTTCAGACCAGATTATGTGGAATCTGGGTAGGCTATGAGATTGGTTTATTGACGAGAAATTCTACTATATCAGAGTTTTTGGGTCCTTTGTCCCTCCCCATGGTATCCCATTATTTTTACTGGACTTGCTGGTATGAAGAGAAGTGGCCTACCAGATAGTAACAGGAGGCATCAACAAAGAGATGAAGGAAACAGAGAAAAAGGCATGGCTGACTTTCCCCTTTCATGTTGGCATTTTTACATTATTGGATTTCGGTCACTCCAAATTGGAGGTTGTGGCTCTGGATGATGTCAAATTGGTTGAAATCAAATTCAAAAGACACCACCCACACAGGATTGTGGAAAACCACCTCTCCTAGTTCAACATGAAAATATATGTGCATGAAAGCTCCCCGTATGCTGAAATATTTAGGGTATTTAAGTGTTATGAGGAGGTATGGGACAAATTCCAAACCCTGCCCCCAAATTAACAAGTTGTTTTTATCAGTTTTCAAAATCATAGGAGGAACAACCTACCGAAGGTACTACAAGGGGAGAAAGTAGTCACTCCCCCTTCCGAGGAAGCCAAGTCAACATGTTCTAAATCTAGTCACTCTGGTAAGCATAAAGTCAAGGAAAACTCAAAGAGTTTGGAGGTATTGAAAAAGAAATTAGAAGCATCATTTTCAAGCCAGTTAGGCCCCCAGGAAAAATCCCAACTTGAGGATTTCCTTAAGCAGGGACAAAATGCACCTACTTCATCACCAACTACCCTTATTGGCACCTCAAATATAGAAGAAGAACAACATTCTATGGATATTGGCACTCCCAATACATCATTGACACATATGCAATCCATCTTCGAGACCCTAATCCCAAAATTATTTTCGTGAATGATCTTACCCCCATCTCGCCTGAAGAAATGCCTTCTTCAAATTTATTTTTTAGTTGAAAATGGGAGGCCATCATCAAAATGGAATTACATCAGAGATATGGAGTGATAACTAAAATAAAAAGGATGTTGTACAATGGGAATGATCAAGATGATCTAGAATTCGCAAAATAAGTTGCAGGTTCATTGGCCGATATTTCCACTACAAATCAATGGTCTATGAACAATTCGGTCGAGAAACTACGAAATAAGACATTATTAGTGGAGAAATTGAAAAATCAACTATATTCCATGGAACAAACTACCAGGAATAGGATGAGACAAGACTTCGAGCAAATCAGAGCTCATGATCGGCAACAAATCCAACATTTGCAGGCTAACCTCGAGGAGCTAAATGAAATATCACATAACAACTAAGGATTGGTCACTCAAAACGATGAATGGATAAATAAATTGTGAGCTATACTGGACCTGATCGAAGGTACCTTAGTTGATATCTTGGCCTTCCAAACCCAAGCACTGGAAATAAATGAAAGTCTTGAAATGGCCCAACAGGACCTTTTTATGAAAGTTGATGCCATACAAAAGTGCTACCAGGAAGTATACCTTTCTCTAAAGGGAATCTATATTAAGGAAAGAGAAGATCGCTCGACCCAAGATAGGTTCCAAGAGGCCATCATGTTGGTGCATAAAGATGATGCCCCTGATTTTCCTCTGCTCTCTCCATCTGAATAATTACGAGGTGATATGGTGATAAAGGTATGGGAAACGAATCTAGAAGAGAGTAAAATTTTATCCAAGGAAGTAAAATATGATTTCCAAGAGGCATTGTCATCATTAAGAAAGAGGTTGATCGATTTTGAGGAAAGTAGTATTTCAGAAGCCCTGGGGAAAATATATATTGAAATGAATGAGAAGAATTCCAGAAGGAGCAAGGAAAAAACTATAAAATCCATTTAGGAAATGGACCAAATTGATATTCTTAAAATAAATAAGTGGCTATTAAGTCCAGCCTCTCAGATCCAATCCATAGCTTAGGAAATAAAAATGATTCAAGAAACGTTGCCTCAGGTAGACAGGAGATTATTCACTTTTGAGGTAAATGAAACAATTGAGCCCTCAAGGTTCGTAGTTCAATTATTGAATAGATGCAACCAATGTATTGAACATGGGAAAGAAAGCACGAATGGAAGCAAATAAGGAAATAGGCACACTTCCCTTTTTTTTACCCCCCTTACCTTTCACCTTCCTACAACTACTTATCTTATTCATTCACATTCTGATGTTCGCTTATCCTTGATTCATCGTCATACAACTGTACCATTGTAACCCTCCCCACGAACGATTACTTTTTCTCATGCCCGTTATGTAGTCCTCGATGATCCATGCAATGTTACTCATCCAATTGGCATTTATCCCTGATCCTGAAAGTGTCTCATTTCATTGTTGAACATATCTGGAGGGACAGATGGAAACATATAAAAATGGCCAGGATAGTATGTTGAATTATTAAGGAGGTCAGATGACAGTTGTATCTATCCCAAAATACTAAAGAAAAGAGACATCTTTTCCAAGCATATGAAGAGACAGAGGAGAATGCCAACGGATCTTATCAGATTTTACATACCATTTTCTTATTCAAATATATGTTATTTTCATTGTCAGAATTCCAACTGTTTTGAGTTGTGACAGTTTTTGAATAAATACATAGGTTCAAGATTCATTCAAGGTTGTTTCTTGCCAGATGTAATAGAGAAAACTATCATTTTTTAGTATTAATACAAGTGAAGATGGAGATTCCAATTTTTGTTCAGTTTGAGTTATGTGTTTCTTATATATTTTCATATCTCCGAATTTCCTTACGTAATTCCTTGATAAACGAGTGATTTCAATTTAGTATCAAAACTATTGTAATAACATTATATCAACTATTCATTAAGTAAGAAGTTTTTCCTCTGTGTTTACTATAAGTAAAACAAGACCTGCAAGCTATTTGAATTACTACATCTCATATCTTGTTCAAGGGTGCACTCTTTAATTTATTCTACTGCAAACATGGTGAGACTCATCTTCCATTGATGCCTAGCTTTGCTTAACAATTTTGTATGTTTCTCCCAAACCATTTGATATTATAATTGTTACTCAAAAAACAAAATATGACCTGTGTATTGTCCTATTATCAATTTCATTTAAGGAACATTTCTTATATAACTAAAGGTAGAAAAAGCACTCTTTTAAAACATTCTCTTTAAAAATTCCCGATTCCCAACATTAGTCTTTGAGCCTTAAGTTTAGTCTCAAGAACAACATCTTTTTGGAGCCATTGTCAAGGACGAAGAAACAAAGTTATCTTCCCTCGGAAAACAACAAGGTAAATTTCTAACATTGGCGGTCAACAAAGATTGAATACATAAGTAAGGATTATTTTTATATTTCACTTGGAAACTCCACCATAGACAAAATTGACATTCGGTCAAAACAATAACAGAAAAAATACAGACGATAAGCAAACCACACCAGTGTTAGAGCCCAAAAAGTTGTTGAAATCAAAGGGATACCTCAAATATATTATTGCATCAGCAGGTAAAGTATATCAAACCAAAGTTACAAAAGTTAATGCTAAGGTTCCAATTGAATAAATAACTCCTAAATAAAGTTTTAACCAAATTCATTATGCAGAGGCATAAGCTAGTAGACCCGAGGCTAAGATTCAAAAATCAAAGGTAATTGTTCCCGAGATAAAAGTTGAGATTGATTTGAAAAATAATTTTACCGATGAGAATAAAGAACCTTATTCAATAAATGTTGTCATTGACACTTTATCGGGTATATCCTCTCCCAAATTGAAGGTTTTAGTTTCCCAAAACTATGAAGAATATATTTAATATCCTAATCCATCCCCTATCACCTCTCCTATATATACATCTTGTAAGTCTAACGAAACCAGTCCACATTTCCCTTTTCCTCCTCTTTTAGGTTTTCCATCTCCCAACGACATTTTATTGGAACTTCCTTCGCCACACCCTGATGTAGTCGAAAGGTCATCACTTCAGTCCCTCAAAGTTTTTGAAAATCCTCTCTTTAGCTCCCGAAGTTCATCTCCTAGACTTCCAATGGATGGTGTTGGTGGTGCAGGAGGTGGGGGAGCAGGTGGACAAGATCAAGTACAAGATCCACCTTCTAGAATATTTTCTAAGGTAGCTACTAGATACGCTCCCTTGGTCCTCCCTCCTATCCTTCATGATTTTCCCAAGAATTATCTGAAAAACCTACCAAAATTCATGGGATAAGGTGATTTAACTACAAATGAACACATAGCCTTTTTTGATCAGTTTGTTGATATCCTTGGCATCAAACATGAAGATGTTTACACAAGGCTATTAGTACAAACCTTCGAAGGAAAAGTGAGAACCTGGTTCGAAGGACTCCTGGTAGGTTCCATACGGTCATATGATGATCTAAAAAATGCCTTCCTAAGACAATGGGGAGAGAAGAAGGACCATCTCTATTATTTGAACAAATTTGAGGCTTTAAGAAAAAAAATTATGAATCAGTTCTTGAATTTACCCAGAGATTCAACAAACTATACAACAAAATCCTAGCTGAATTCAAACCCTCTCAACCTGTGGAAAAGGTAACTTTTGCAGGGGATTTTGAACCCGACTTTTCCCTCTTCTTAAGAGAAAGAAGATCTCCCACTATAGAAGGAATGCAGGATGATGCCATAGAAATTGAATATAATATGATGGCATCTAGGAAATTAAAAACTAAGGTTGAGATGGGAACCAAAGAACCTAAGTGTTTGAAAGAACAAGCATGACCATATGGGTCTAGGAAGTTCACAGAAGAGAAAATGGATGAGATGGCCAAGATAATTAAAGATTTATCAAACAAGACATCCAAAATGGAATTATATCAAGCCTAACCTGATACTTCCGTTAGGAATCGGTTCAAGAGAAACCCTAACCCCCATATGAAAAAGAGACAAATAAAAAATGAATATCAAAATATCCAAGCCCATTTAAAACTGAAAATTTTATGTAGAGGGATGACATGAAAAATTGTGAGGAGTTAGAAGAAGATCTGAACAACCTTATTCATGACGATATCAAGCCCCATTTAACCATACATTATGATGAGAAGTTTTTATATATAGAAGCCATGTTTAATAATAAATAAAGTATTAATAATCTGGCAGACTCTTCTTATCAAGGGCTTGCCGACTCAATAATGGTTGAACTCCAACATAAATATGATTGAAGGCCTATAGAAAAGAATCCTATGAATGTTCCACCGAAAAATATTTTTTCATGAAACAAAACGAATGAGGAAGCCGTTAGTAAACTGCCAACTGAAACACAATCTGCCCCAACAAAACTAGTTAAAAAAAGAACATCACAAACTAAAAAATCAGAAAATACAGAAGTAGAAGTTCCAACCAGAGAAATAAAAAAAACAATCACAGGTTTTAGTTTAGAAAAAAACTTAATAAATTTAAAATCCCCATGCCTCTAGTTAAGCTTGCAAAAAATCTGATTTATAAAAAGAAAATTCCTAAAGTGATAAATTTTTTTGATGTTGAATGTCACACACATGTTATTAATCTACAAGATGAAATACCTATGATCATGTTTGGTCCACACATCGAAAACACCAAGGATTATTTTGCTCCATTTTATGTTAGACTAATTGTGCATGACCATTTAGTCCACAACTGCATGTTAGATTCTAGGGAATCTCATAATTTAATGCCTACAATTATCATGGAGAAATTGGGTGTTGAAATTACTAGACCTTATAAAGACTTGTACTCATTTTTATTCCATAAAAGTTAAGTGTATTGGCATGGTTAAGGATCTGGGAGTAAATCTTGCTCAAATCCCTGTAAAAAGTGTCCTTATGGATGTGGTTGTTGTTGACATCCCTGCCAAGTATGATATGCTTCTATCCAGGTCTTGGTGTACCAAATTAGGAGGATCAGTTCAACTAGACATGAATTACGCTACAATAACATTTTTTGGTGGGCAATTCACGCGACTATACAAAGAAACTAGACTGGTGTATACTATAAGTGACCCACAAAACCCCAATAATTACCTGGTCTATGTTGTTGATCACAACTTAGGAAATTGTATATTGTCTATAGATGAAAATTTTGAATAATGTACAGAAGAAGAAAATAAAAAATTAGAAAAACAAAGAAAAGTGTAAATAGTAGAGAAAGAATGTGGGAAAAAAAATTGATGGCGCTTAGTCCTGCGAGGGAGTAGGGGTTGGAGTGTTATTTGTAGCACCAGGAAATGAGTATGTTATCCCATTCTCATATAGATTACATTGGTATATTTATCATACAAATAATTTATGTGAATATGAATCTTTAGTATTAGGATTGGAAGCTACCAGAAAGTTAAAAATTGAACATCTCTTAGTTTATGGTGATGAAGATTTCATTGTGAAACAAATAAGACAACAATATCAAGCTAAGAAATCAAGGATAAGGTCATACAAATTTTTTTCCTAGGATTTGATAGATAATTTCTTCTCATATTTTAATATTCACTCTATTCCCATAATTGAAGACCAACAAGACGACTCTTTAGCCAAAGATGTTGCGACCTTTGTACCACCTACTATCCTAAATCTGAAATATCACATTGAAATGAGACATGGGCCTTCGATATTGAACAATGTATTTGAATATGATGAACAAATAAAGTAGTTCCTTTAAATGGTCGATGATTTCACTAAGACTCACATAGATCAGGAAAACCAGAACGGTCCTATTTGGGTCAGGCAGGAAGGTGAAGACCCTGAAAAGTTCTAGGATAAGATCACAAACCACTGGATGCTCCTGCTTAAGAACAATAAGATTCCCAGAGGCCCGGTCCCCTTAGAAAGACTATTTGACCAATATGACATTCCCATAAAGTCTACCTTGAGTCCTCAACCCGAGGAAGTTGAAGAATGTCATGTGGGAACTAGCAAAGATCCAAAATTTGTCAAGTTACCAAAGTACCTTCCGACGCAAATGAAAAGTAAGTATGTTCAGTTGCTTAGGCAGTACAAGGATGTTTTTTATTGGTCTTATGATGATATGAAATATTATGACACCTCTTTTATTGAACATAAGATTCCTCTAAAACGTGGTATTAAACCTTTCAGGAAGAAACTTAGACAGATAAACCTTATTCTTTTGCCAGTGATGGAAAGGGAAGTCAAGAAAGTTATCGATGCAAATATTACCGTCCCACTCCGGTAGTCTGAATGGGTAGCGAATTTAGTTCCCATCAGAAAGAAAAATGGTGAAATAAAGATCTGGGTAGATTTAAGAAACTTAAATCGGTCGTACCTCAAAGACAACTACCCACTTCTGAAAATGGATCATGTTCTAGAGAAGGTAGTTGGAGCTAACAGGATGTCAATAATTGATGGTTTTTCCGAATACAATCAAATCGTTGTCCATGAAGATGAGAGATAAAAGACTATTTTTACCACTCTGTGGGGAACTTTTATGTACGATAAAATGTCATTTGGTTTGATGAATGTACGTGCTACTTTCCAGAGAACGATAAACATCGCATTCGTTGGTGAGAAATATAAATTCGTTGTTATTTATCTCAATGATTTGACATTTTTTTCTAACTTTGATTCAGAACACCCACTACACCTCAAGGAGACCTTCGAAAAATGCAGAAAGTTTGGTTTGTCTGTTAATCCTAAGAAATCACATTTTTCTATGCAAGAAGGTAAGCTCGTGGGTCATATAGTGTCAAAATAAAGAATCAAGGTTGACCTGAAATGAGCTAAGGCTATAGACATAATTAATATTCCTAGGAATAGAAAAGACATTCAATATTTTTTAGGAAAGATCAACTTTTTGAGAAGATTAATTCCCAATTTTGTTGAAATAATTAAAATTATTAAAGATATGTTGAAGAAGTACAACGAAGTAAAATGGACCACTGAAGCTAAAGAATCATTTGAGCATTTCAAGAAGGTTATAGGGGAAGCACAGGTGTTAGCAAGTCCAAACTATACAAAGGAATTCCTAATCATTTTGTTCTCTTCTAAACATACTGTTGCAGTAGTACTCCTGCAAAAGAACTAGGAAGGATTCGAGCAACCAATAGATTTCTTCAAAAAAAGCCTCAAGGATGCAGAGTTAAGGTACAATATAGTTGAGAAGAAAGCATACACAATGGCGAAGTCTCTCAATCCTTCCGGGACATACGTATTGCATTGCAAGATAATCCCTTACGTGCCAACTAATGGTATCAAAGCCATTTTAGTTCAACCAAACAGTGATGGGAGAGAAGGAAAATGGATGGATAAAATTAAATAATTTGATATAGAAGTGAAACTGACCAATCTATTCAAAGGTTAGGGCCTTTTGAAATTGTTATCAAAATCAAATTTTAGGGTGCTCGGGATAAATCACCTAAAATCACAGAGATCTATCCCAGATAAAGAGGAACTTGAAGATCAAACCCCTCCTATTTAGATTGAAGATAATTTTTCTTCCTCTTATTGGTATTGTGATATTGTTTCATACCTCCTTACCCTTCAGTGCCCGAATGACATGACTCCATCCAAAAAGAGAACTTTGAAGCTGCAGACAATTAAATAGTGTATTATTGATGGCTAGCCATACTAGAAGGATCCTCTAGGTTTATTGTTATGTTTATTAATAGAACCTGAAACAAAAGGCGTCGTAAATTAATTTCATGAAGGAGTGTGTGGAGGACACCACGGTTGGAGGGAAACGACCTACGAGATTTTAAGAGCTGCAAATAATTGTCCAAATTTATTTACTGATGTGAATGCCAAGGTGAGAGCTTGCAAATCTTACCAATTGTTCTATGATAAGCACAATATCCCTGCACTACTGACATAAACCCCCTTCCCATCGGGCCGAGAATCCACATAGGATCGTTCTTCTTCGAATCCAAAGAATTGAAATAGTTCTTTTGGGCCCTCACTTGAACCCCATGGATCTGATCCACAGGTCCTTCACAAAAACTCCACCGCCACAAGAAATGCGTCAGGCGTGAGTCTTCACCTCCAAACGACCACTAGATATGACCACAACCTTTATCGAAAATGGATTTCAGGTTTTGCGACTTCAGGAATTCTGAAGTCGCGAGTCTCTTGACTCTTAAATCCCCAAACCCTAAATGCTGAAATGCTGAAATGCCAAAATTTTGGTTCGATGTGACTCTGTCCTCCATGACCACAACCCTTCTCCAAATACATGTCGCGTTTCATGACTTCAGGGGTTTTAAAATCAAAGTGCCTCGACTCCTTGTCCTTGGGATTTATGAATTTCCGAAACCCAAAATTTCGAAATGATGAACCCTGAAATGCCAAAATTCCACTCCAAAGGAGGATCCATGACTGTGAGCCTCCCCTAATCCAACGACTTACGTTCTTCTGGGATTTTGTGGGTCAATAGTCCCAACTCTTGCCCTTTGTATATTCTAGTAGCCGAAATGTCGAAATGCCAGAATATCTCTACTGAGAGATCAATGGTCCATGTCCCTCTTGGACCAACGGCTACGATCCAACTGGATCGATGGCTCACATCCTTTCGAGAATTTTCCCGAAACCTTGATCGCTTGCCACGTGTCCTCCTTGTGGACGACCATGATGCTTTCAAGATTTTGAAAATTCCTTCCCTTTGCATATATGAGGGTTAAACCTCATGCACCTTCTCCTGGATCTGATGGCTATTGGTCTGCACGCCTAGATATGACGACCCAGATCTCTTTCTCCTGCGCACTCTCTTCCTATTGCATGGACATAGATTCAACAGTCCAGATCTCACCCTCTACCTGATCCAACGGTAGCTATGCTCCCTCCTGAGCTTGCACTTCTTCCTCCCCCTTGGAAGATTTCAAAAGTTTCAAAGGCCTCGACCTTTTCTTTTGCTGCGAAGCCTATATCCTTGGCTTCCACTTGTATTATAAGGATGTTGTCCCTTCTGAGCTATGTCAATTATGAAACCTCAAAGGGTTCCTCGACTTCCTACTCCTCTCAACTATTGATCTGTGTGCAAAGGCACTATTCCTCCTAAGCTTCTGAGCTTAAGAACTTCAGACAAGTTCTTATTCATACACTAATTGTGCTGCTGAGTTTTTGGATAACTCAATTTCAAAGTATTTATTGCAAAGAAATGCTTCACACCCTCCTAACGTTCTTCTACTCAATGCACACCTTGTAGAGCCTCTGCACACAACTATGATATATGTCCTGAGCTTATCTATGGCGCTGACCTCAAAGTGTCTCTGTCCCTTTCTCTCCTTGAAGGGATATAAGCGCCCTCTGACAACTTATGCTCAAATACTCCTTGTTGAGCCTGCAGGGTGTTCAGTAACCCTGTAAATGCCTTCTCCTTGATAGTTCCCTTTCCTTAGAACTCAAAATAGAGTTCCCTGGTGCACTCTCTGCACTCACTCAATTCCCTCTTTGCAGAGCTCTATAGAACCTTCAGTAGTTATTTCTTCCCTGAACTCAAAATAGTTTTCCTCTCGTGCATTCTATGCATGCGCTCAATGCCCTCCTGGAAGAGCTTTTATAGAACCATGAGTGATTCTATTTTCTCTGTTCTTTTCTCTGCACAGTCTTCACCTCCAAGGTGTTAAACAACCTTGATGCTTCTCCCCGAGTTTAAGACTTCCTCTAGTGTGCCCTTTTGGCATGTCTCTGTCTGAAATTCCACAGAATTTAGAAGTGCACTCATTGCACTGGCTTACAAAACCCGCAATGTTCTCTCATGCAACCTCTTGCGTGAAGCCTCAAAGAACCAGACTGTTGGTCACTATAATTGCTTAATTAATTAAAAAAATCAAGTGCTACATAAATTGACAACCCAGGGAAGTTTGTTTATTTCGAAGGTAACCACGCACTATATATGCTCAATTCCAAAAGCAACCTAAAGTTGTAGTAAAGGAAACTATATTAATCACACTTGCCTTGAATAAATTGAAGTTCTGACTTGAATTATAGGAAATCAACCTACCTATTGCAGATCTTTAAAGAGATGATTAATCTAAAGAATCATGGATTATATTAAAATAACAACTGCAACAGGAAATAACAACTATTCTGTAACCAGAGAACAGGACCCTTATTCCCAAGCAGAAACTCCAGCACCTTGTTTCTGATTAACACACTTTCATGAAAACATTAATGCATAGAAGGCTAACTCTATCTAACAGAGAACCAGACCCTTAATCCCTTCCAGTAAGCAGGAACCTTTAGCACCAGTCTCTGATTAGCACACTCATGGAAATTAATTGAAAGATGATTACTTCTAACAGGGAACATAACCCTTAATTCCTTCCATTAAGTAGGAATATTTAGTTCTAGTATCTGATTGGCACACTCAGGAAAAATAATTGGAAGATGATTACTTCTAACAGAGAAAAGAACCCTTAATCCCTTCCATTAAGCAGGAACTTTTAGTTCTAGTCTCTGATTGGCACACTCAGGGAAAATAATTGAAATCTGATTATTTCTAACAGAGAACAGAACCCTTAATCCCTTCCATTAAGCAGGAACCTTTAGTTCTAGTCTCTGATTAGAAAACCTCATAAATTCATCACACAAGATTGCTAATTAAAATGATTATGAACTTCGTGAAAACAATGTAACATTCAATAAAACAAAGTTCTTAACAAGACAGAGTTCAGTAGTGTTTCAGCAAGGCATAATTCATTAACAGTAGTGTTTCAGCAAGGCAAAAGTTAATCAAGGCATAAACAAAAATTACACTAACACACTATAAAACTAACGGGTGATTCTTGTGAATAAGGTGGGCCCTCCCTTCTCACAAGATTCCCCTGAGACGAAAAGGCTAGAGAAGGATGTTCAAAATAGTCTTCTATTCATCTATCAATGTATCATATTACAATCTGAAAATGAAGTACGTCCCTCTCTCTGAAGCTTCCTTAGTACATAAAACTGGGATACCCCTCGAATGATGATTTCCTCTTATTTAAAGAGGGAATCCCTTCGATACAATTGATCAAAATTACAGACGTATATCTGAGTCCTATTCTTAGTCAGATTGACTTTCTAAACTGGAATAAGATGTCCTAGTCTCGCACAACAGAATGCTATTACAAGTGTTGAATGAGGTGTTACTGTTAGGGATGGAATAACAGTTCTCGTTGTTTTTGTTGCATGTTGTTTCGGCATCACAAATCGCGGGTTGTTTCAGCCATGAGATTTGCGCTCTAACTGTTCAAATCCTCTTAGGTAGCAGCGATGGTTGATGCTTGGCTCACGGTGCGGCTGTTGTAGTCAATCTGTGTGAGTTGTTGTTGACCACAGACTGTAACGGCTTCCTTGTGTTTCAACATCGTTGACCATAGACTGTGTAACAGCTTCTGTGTTTCAGCATCGTCGACCATGGACTGTGTAACAACTTCTGTGTTTCAGCATCGTCGACCATGGAATGTGTAACTGCTTATGTGTTTCAGCATCGTCGACCATGGACTGTGTAATAGCTTCTGTGAATTGTTGTTTCAACAACCGGCCTCAAATGCTAATCTGTAGTTTGAACTGTTTCAACACTTATACATTTCTAATCAATGGTTAAGTATGAGAGTAATGTGAAATTATATGCAAAACAGATTAAACGTATAGTAAAAAGAAGAGACGTTGCATACCTTTGGAAAGATAAGATAAAGTGATAATATGGGTTTAAATGTGAGTGAACAAAAGTGTAATAGTGGCAAAAAGTATGGGTAAAAAGGTACATTGTGTGGTCCTAACATCCCCCCCAACTCAAGGTGTTGCATGTCCTCAGGCAACTTCACTCTGAATCAAAGTTTGAATACCGACTTTGAGCGTGTAAATTACTCAAGCAGTAACTATGGGAGGTACTGCCCGTTGGCGCTCTGAACCCTTGGACCCGTTGTAACCTTTGCCAAGATGTTCTTTCTGTCTTCTTAGGTAGCTTATAATGAATTTGATATCTTTCTATTGGCAACCAGAGGATAGGAAAATAAAACCTGTACCCTATCTAGCTTTCAACACATTGCTGAACACACTGGATGTAGTTAGGTACCCTGGAGATTTCTACCTCAAGGTTAGTAGGGCTGAAAGGATTGTATTCATGTCTTTTCTTAGTGGATTGCTGCCAAAACAAGTTATTTGTCTGGAGGGAAACAATCTCTATGGATCTGATGAAGTGCTGACAATCTTGAAGCACTGTTGATTGTAGTTGCTGGACATGTTCAGTCATCCCTGGTTTCTTTAAGAAATGATAGTATTCTATGATAAAGGTGGCTGCATTCTGTGGTTCTGGTCTTATCCAGAGAAGGCGGTTGTCTTCATTGTGCTTGGCAGCCATGAAGTCATCTTGACAAATAATCCGATTGTGGAGAAAGGAAGTAAATGCCCGAATCTGGATGTCCCCAACAAGAGGAATAAGGTTCAGCTGCCTATTCTCGGGGATGGCCTCGTTATCCAAATATGCCTCACAGAGGACGTGTTGATCCCTAGCAGATTCTTCTATAAAGGTTTTGACAAAATCTGATGGGTGTAGTACTACATGCGATCTTCCTTCTGTGATTGATTTGATCTGAAACCATGTGAGTCGTTCCATAAGGAAAAAGGAGTAGTTGCTAGATGGTTTCCTTGTAGACAATAGCTTTTGTGTTAGGTCAAATACTAGGGCCAATCTTCCTTTCATTTCTTTGTTCTGTTTCTTAAGGGCACGAGCTTCTTGGCGTGTCTTCTCTAAGTCTTCCCAATTTGAGTAGGTATGATTTATCCAGATTTGTCTGTGCTCTTGCAGGATTTTAGCCTGTGTTGCAGCATACTCTTTCTTCCATTTTTGTATTACGGCGTGCTCATCCCATGGTTGAGTCTGTGTTTCATCGTTGCAAGTAGTGGGGTGAGGTAAGGTCTGAGTAGATTGTTCCACGAAAGTGTGGAGATTGATCTGGATGGGAGGTGTAAATTCCTCCATGGGCATTGTCTGTACAACTTTATTGACAAAAGAAGGGGATTCATTTGTTGCAATGCAGGGCTCAGTCTTAATCTTGGGAGGTCCTGTTGGTTCTTGTGTTTCAGCTGTAGCTGGTTCTTGTGTTACAGCTATAGCTGGTTCTTGTGTAACAACAGGTTCTTCATTTTTGACTACAAAAGTTGAAGGAGTAGGGGGAGCTCCTGACACTGGGACTTGAATTACCTTATATCCTGTTTGATAGTAAATATCCCCACATTGACAACAAATATATTCTTTACAGAGGCTCTCTGTAGTAGTCCCTTCTAACATGGTTGATGTGCGAGCTAGGGTGTACAAATTTAGTTCCTTCTCGTATGCTTCCTTTGCCCTGGCTAGTTCTTGCTTATATGCTTCCAGTTCAGACTTTAAAAACTCGTTTTCTTTCAAGACAGAGGCCATTGGTTGTTCTCGTTGAGGGATGACTAGTTCTTGTGTGGCAGTCACAGCCTCACTAGCTGGTTCTTGTGGAGCAACTACAAGAATGGCAGTTGATTCTTGTGTTTTAGCTTCTTGATGTAAGGAAAGTAATGTTGCAGCACCCTGGACCTCTGATTCCTGTATCTCAATGTCAATATCAGTAGTTGGTTCTTGTGTTTCAGCCGTAGCTGGTTCTTGTGTTTCAACCACTGAATGGGTAGTTGGTTCTTGTGTTTCAACTACAGAATGGGTAGCTATTTCTTGTGTTTCAACTATGGAATGGGTAGCCGGTTCTTGTGTTTCAGCTACTTGATTGAAAACAGATGATGTCGCAACACCCTGGGCATCTGGTTCTTGTGTTTCAGTGCCCGTGGGTGGAATAGGCAAAGATCTCGGGATTTGGGAGGTTGGAGGTGTATGGGGTATTAGTCGGATGGGATGGGGGTCTAGGATAGTGGCAATAATGGCTGGCCTAGTTGAGGCGCTTGTTCGCTTCTTTTGTAAGAAGGGTGGAAAGAAGGGAATTTGTTTTCGTTTACGTGGGGGTCTTTCCTTAATGATGGGGCAGGGGGAATTATCTGGCTCAAATTCATCACTAAGAATAAGAAGGCTCGGAGTGGATGAATTTGGTAAGGTATGAGGTGGGCTTGGTATGGTAGGGGGATTGATTGGACTGATTGGTTCTATGGGCGGGCTATTGGGTACTTCTAGAGAGTCTGGGGGGTTTTGCGGTTGCTACTCCTGGAGGTTTTCAGGAATTTCGGCAACTGCTTGGGGGTTTATGGGCGGGTTATTTAGTGGAGGGTTTTGTTGGGAAAAACCCCTTTGGATGAGGAGTTGAACAAGACGGTGATGGGTGAGTGAAAGGGTGGGATCTTTAGCCTTTCTGCAGTAATGTGCCATATTTTTCAGACAAGCCAAAAAATAATAAGGAATATTCACCCGTCTATTATGTCGTAAATGAGACAACAGAAGAAAGTCATGTTGATAAACTACCTGGTATCGACCTTCGCAGGTTAGGTAATGTTTGATGAATCTTGCAACTTCCGGCCATGGGGGTGGCAATGAGCTGAGTTGAAGACCCCTGCCTTTAAATTCAATTTTTTCTTCTGGCAAGAAGAAGTTCTGCTGGGCATTCCGAATGATATGTTTACAACTGAACATGCAAATGTCATCGATAGGGAGGCCTGAGACCTGTGCTATATCTTCTTCTGTTACTGAAATTTGGACCCCTTGGACAATAGAATGGTCTTCTTGAAGGTTTTGAGCGAATTGAAGAACCTGTTGTTCATTATACCACTGGAGTCTCTGAAAATAACTGAGCCATCCTGCCTGCTGAAAGATTTGATAAGCTACTAGATAATGTTCTAACAACACTGTCGTGGCCGGTTCGTTCCGTATAATAGAGCCTCCCATATCTACCAGCTCGGTAGAATACAACGTCAAAGAGTTTGAGTAACAGCTTCTGCGCAGAGTGAGTTTTTCGAGCGACGATATGCAAAATGGTGGTAAAATACACGAAAGGGTGGTGAAATAGGAATGGCGGTAGTGAATTCGTGTGAAATGATGGTGTAGAAGGTTTTATGTGTCTTCCCCTCCTGTCAAGTGCGACTAATAATGATTGCACTCGAGTGGTCATAATGATTTAGAATCTTCCCCTTAACTATAGCTTAACCGTATTACATAAAATTTAGATACCTCGCCTTACCTTTTGATTTGTTCTGCAAAAAAAATATCATGCCTGTCCATGGTAGTTCTGCAGTGATCGTGGCAGAGAATTTTTGATTTATTAGATGAATTGTATCAAGGTTTTTGCTGACTGGAAGGACGAATCGATAATATGAGATCATAAAAGATTGCTGACAGCTGATGTTGAAAATTTGTTGTTCAGTCAATAGAAAAGAACGAGGCGAAACAATTGTTGGACGATGTTGTTTCGGTGATGAGAAAATGTGAAGAACTGTTGAACAATGGTGTTTCAGCAACAGGAAAAATGGGGCGAAGCAATTGCTGGACAGTATTATTTCGTCACTGAAGGAAGTGAAGAATTTTTGGACTGTGGTAATGGGAAAATGACGTGGGGTTTCTGACAACGGTGTTTCAGCAATGGGGAGAGTGATGAAAAGTTGTTGACAATGGTGTTTCAGCAACAGAGGAAAGTCAACAAGTGTTGAACAGTGGTGTTTCGACATCGAAGGAAAGTGGTAAAAGGTTGTTGAATAGTGATAGGGGAAAGGTGTGGGATTGCTTGTGGTGTCTCGGCAATGGGGAAAGTCAGTGGTGTTTCAGTAACGAACAAAAAGAAACAAGTTGCTGACAATGGTGTTTCAGCAATGGGGAGAATGATGAAAAGTTGTTGACAATGGTGTTTCAGCAACAGAGGAATGAAGGAAAGGGAACAAATTGCTGACAGTGGTGTTTCAGCAACAGAGGAAAGTCAAAAAGTGCTTAACAATGGTGTTTCAGCATCAGGAAATCTTGTCTCTTTGTGAAGTAGGATCGTCCTTTCCTGGTGACCTGTGCTTCGATCGGGAATCTGCAAAAATCGATTGTAACATGGTATTTTTTGACAGGGATTATTAGTAAATAAAATATAATCTAATACTAAAGAAATTAACTTAAAAGAATTAATTGCAATGAGGGGTAGGAACCCCCTCTAAGAAGAGGTAATGGGCGACTTCCATGCATGTGTCCTTAAAATCGTCTTTGGAAATAGGGCGCTGGTACAGACGGAGCCGATGACCATTTACAAGTAATGGAGTTTTGTAGTCATCGATTGTGAGGAGCCTTACTGTTCCATTGGGGAAAACCGTGTCTACTTCGTAAGGTCCAAGCCACCTTGTACGCAGTTTCCCTTGAAATTCCTTGAATCAGTAGTCATACAGTAGGGCCCAATTACCATTTTGGAACTGCTTGTTCTTGATAGTTTTGTCATGCCATTTTGATCTTTGCTGTTGAATTATGGTTGTCTGTTGAATGGAATCTAGTCTTTTCTCCTCCAATTCATTAAGTTGCTGCAACCTGGCTGTTTGTGCATCGGTCAAATCAAGGTTGACAGCTAAAGCAGTCCTTAAGGTTTTTATTTCAAATTCCACAGGAAAGACAACACTCTTTCCATAGACTAATTCATAGAGAGAGAATCCTGTAGTATTTGTCCAGGTAGTTCTGTAGACCCATAATGCTTCGGGGAGCCTGTAGGACCAGTCCTTTCTATTTTCCTTCACTATTTTTGTGATAATGGCTTCTATTACTTTGTTTGTGCTTTCCACCTTTCCATTGGCTTGGGGGTGGTATGTTGTAGCCATTCTATGCTGGATATGATATTCTTGAAGGGTAGCTTTGAAACCATGAGAAGTGAAAGGAGGTCCTCCATCTGTAACTAATTCTCTTGGCACTCCAAATCTAATGAATATGTCTTTAAATACAAAATTTATAACTTCTTCTTCGGTCTCTCTGTGAATTTCTTTGGCTTCCACCCATTTAGTCATGTAGTCTGTGCAGACCACTATGTAAACTATTTGATTGGATGGAGGGTTGATGGGTCCTACAAAGTATAAGGCCCATATTTCAAATGGTTCAAGTACTATCTGGGGGTTTAATGGAATTTCATCTCTATGATTAGGTTTCCCTACTCTTTGGAAGCTATCACAGGCCCGAACATATTTCTTTTCATCTTTGAAGAGTGAGGGCCAATAGTACCCCATCCTGAGAATTTTGTGTGTTGTTCTCTTATTAGCAAAATGCCCTCCACAAGGGCCATCATGATAAGATTTTAGTAGATCATACACCTCATCTTCTCTAATAGACCTTCGGATTTCTTGATCAGCTCCTGTATGAAAAAGACACCCACTTATCCAACTATACCGAGCACTTTGATAAATAATGCTTCTTTTCTCTCGGTGGGATAGGTGTGGTGGTAACTTCCCTGCAACCAAGTAGTTAGCAATGTATGCATACCAAGGTGAGTGGGCAGAAACTGCAAATAGATATTCATCAGGAAAGGAATCATCTACTGGGGTATCATCATCAGGTGTCAACCGAGAAAGGAAATCAGCAACTACATTCTCTTTTCCTGGTCTATCTACAATTGTGATATCAAATTCTTGCAATAATAGTAGCCATCTGGTGACTCTAGCATTTGTGATAGGTTTGTTCATTAAGTATTTGATAGTTGAGTGATCAGTATGGACAAAAGTAGAATAGCCAGTAATGTAATGTCTAAATTTATTAATTGCATAGATAACTGCTAAGAATTCCTTTTCGGTGAATGTATAATTGAGTTCAGCAGGGGTCATATTCTTGCTGACGAAATAGATATCATAAGGCAGATGATTTTCTTCTTGTCCCAAGACAACTCCTATTGCAGTATCTGAAGCATCGGAGGATATATGAAAGGGAAGTGTTCAATTCAGTCCTCTAAGAATAGGAGCTGTAGATAACTGATGTTTAAGTGTGTTCAATGCTTCCTGGCAAAAATTAGTCTATTTGAATTCAACATTTTTCATCAGTAATACAAACAGGGGATAAGCTATTTTGGAAACATTCTTGATAAATCTTCTGTAGTATCCAGCATGTCCTAGAAAAATTCTTACCTCTGTTTGGGTTTTGGGAGTAGGAAGATCCTTAATGACTTGTATCTTGGATGGGTCTACCTGAATTC
>JZKD02S0778793.1:415121-443169 GCA_000966675.3 Picea glauca | reverse complement strand
AGCCAAGGTCTACCCAAAATTAGAGGGTGGCCCCCCAACTTTGTTTTGGGTTGTAGTACCACAAAGTCAGCTGGGTAATTCCAGGATTCTACAGAGATACTGAGGTCTTCAATGATTCCTTCTGGTTTAATTATGGATCGGTCAGCCAATTCTAGGATAGTTGGGGTGTCTCTGAGTTCATTTTGCAGTTGTAGCAGTTGTAAGGTTTCCAGAGTCATGATATTGATACCGACACCTAGGTCTACCAGAACCCAAGGGATTATCGTTTTTCCAACTTGTACTGAAACGGTAGGGTGGCCAGGATCACCATATTTAACTCGGGGAGCTTTACCTGACATTAGTGCAGACAAGTCTCCCATAACATGGACTGTAAGGGGATCCTTAATTTTCCTACCAGGATTTTTAACACAAATGTCTCGAATCATCCTGGCATAGATGGGTACGTCTCGAAGTGCTTGTAGAAGAGGAATTTTGACATATAAATTTTGTAGTTCCCCTAGAAGATTGAAGGCTGGTGGCTCAGGAATTTTAGTTAAGGCTAAACGCTCAAGAAATGGTGGTTTTGTTGTTTCATCCGCATTGTTAGAGGATGATTGTACCTCTTCAAGTACATCATGCTCTTTTGTTTCCTCTTTATCAGAAGAGGTAACATCAACTATGGCAGGTTCCACTATTCTCCTAGATTGTAAATGAATATCGTTGCATTGCGTCGGGAGAAGAGAAAGTGTAGGCTGGTTATAGATATCAGTGCACTGCACAACTTTATTATTTGGGTTAGGGTTAGGTTGTACAGGTAGCTGGGGTCTCATCATTTGATTGTTTGGGGGAGTACCTGCTGGTAAGGAGAGTGGTTGCAAGAATTGCAATTGAGGTAATTGATTTTGGAAGGGGGGTTGTCCTCCTCTCCAATTTTGATTCCATTCGTTCTGATATGGTTGTTGTTGTTGTGGAGGCCAAGGGATCCACATTGATGGATCAACAAAGGGTGGGTTATTTTGTTGCATGGGTAGGTAAGTTTGTTGCATGGGTGGGTAAGTTTGTTGCATGAGTGGGTAATTCATTTGATTAGTGTATTGCATTTGGTTGTAGGGGGGGTAACTTATTTGATTGAAAGAAGGATAATTATTCCAACGATTAGAACATGAAAATGGCATGTTAGGATTCATACCTTGTCCCCACGGTTGCCATTTCCTTATTTGTGTCAACAGATAGACCGCTTCAGCTTCTTCGTCCATTGGTTGTAATGTTGCCTTGACCCCTGGTAAAGATGGACATTGTTGGGTATCATGATATTTATCACAGATGGTGCAGATTGGCCTTTTGTCCAATGGAAATTCTCTTCGTGGGTTCTTGTCTCTGCATTGGGAACAAAAGATGGACAAGGCTGCTTCTTCTTCTGCTTGCTTTTTCTTAATCTGCAGGGTATCAATTTGTGAGGCAAAAGAGCATAACATTTCAGTTTTAAAACCTTCAAGTAAATTACCTATTTTGTCTCTTGTTGCTCCCCCACTGGTTGATTTATGGACTCTTGAAAATGTGGTGTCCCTGCTATTTGATTTATTTCTTGAAGCTCCTCTTGAACATCTTTTGCATAGATAAACATTTTCATCGTATGATTCCTTAGATATGTCTCCTTTTCCAAGCATGTTCATCATATCTAGACAATCATCCCATACTCCTTTTAATAATATAGTTTTAAGAATGTCTTTACTTACATTGGGGTGACTGGATCTTTGTAGATTGTATTGTAGCCTTTCTACAAAGTCCTCCATATTTTCATCCTCCTTCTGCATCATCTTAAATAGTTCCTCCCTCTTTTCTCTTGTTCGGCAGTAGTCCTGGTATTTTTTCAATAATTTTTGTTTCATTTGGTCCCATGTTGTGATTGCATGGCCTCCAAGACTCATAAACCATCTTAGTGCATTCCCTTTTAGTGTTGCTAGAAATAACTTTAATTTTTGAGCATTAGAAACATAATCATAACTTCTGCATAATATATCAAACTCAAAAAGAAATTCATCAGGATCTTCTGAAGACAAACCATGAAAATTAGGTAATGCTGAAAGTGGAATGCTTTTCATGGGGGCTACTCCTCTATGAAGATCGCCAATAGGAAATCCTAATGTAGAGAAAGAGTTTTCATCATTTACCTCTCCTTCAGGACCTACCTATTCTTCGTAATGCAATTCTTCATTGTACTCATCCATGTTTTCTTCTGTCTTCTCCCCTGATGCGCTTGCTCTGTCCTCAATGTTTCCTGCTGGCTTCTGGACTGTCTTAGGACTCCAAAATTCTTTCCCTGTTTCAAAGTTTGCTTGAAATGAAGGTTGRGACTTTTGTTTCCGAAGGTTTGGTTGTTGAGCARCAGATTCAGACTTTGATATAATCTCGTCAATGTAAGTCTTTCTTCCTCCTTTTCCTTTTCCCTTGCCACCTGTAGGGTTAGTATCTTTGGGGTCTCCATGTCCTTTCATGCAATGTTTGTATATAAAAAATCATAAGTGCTTTTGAAATCTAAAATTACCTTCCCCGGCAACGGTGCCAAAATGTTGGTCACTATAATTTCTTAATTAATTAAAACAATCAAGTGCTACATAAATTGTCAACCCAGGGAAGTCTGTTAATTTCAAAGGTAACCACGCATTATATATGCTCAATTCCAAAAGAAACCTAAAGTTGTAGTAAATGAAACTATATTAATCACACTTGCCTTGAATAAACTGAAGTTATGACTTGAATTACAGGAAAGAAACCTACCTATTGCAGAGATTTAAAGAGATGATTAATCTAAAGAATCCTGGATTATATTAAAATAACAACTGCAACAGGAAAGAACAACTATTCTGTAACCAGAGAACAAGACCCTTATTCCCAAGAAGGAACTCCATCACCTTTTTTTCTGATTAACACACTTTCATGAAAACATTAATGCATAGAAGGCTAACTCTATCTAACAGAGAACCGAACCCTTAATCCCTTCCAGTAAGCAGGAACCTTTAGCACCAGTCTCTGATTCGCACACTCAGGGAAATTAATTGAAGGTTGATTACTTATAACAGGGAACATAACCCTTAATTCCTTCCATTAAGCAGGAATCTTTAGTTCTAGTCTCTGATTGGCACACTCAGGGAAAATAATTGGAAGCTGATTACTTCTAACAGAGAACAGAACCCTTAATCCCTTCCATTAAGCAGGAACCTTTAGTTCTAGTCTCTGATTGGCACACTCACGGAAAATAATTTAAAGTTGATTACTTCTAATAGAGAACAAAACCCTTAATCCCTTCCATTAAGGAGGAACCTTTAGTTCTAGTCTCTAATTAGAAAACCTCATAAATTCATCACACAAGGTTGCTAATTAAAATGATTATGAACTTCGTGAAAACAATGTAACATTCAATAAAACAAAGTTCTTAACAAGACAGAGTTTAGTAGTGTTTTAGCAAGGCAAAATGCATTAACAGTAGTGTTTCAGCAAGGCAAAAGTTAATCAAGGCATAAACAAAAATTACACTAACACACTATCGAACTAACGGGTGAATCTTGTGAAGAAGGTGGGCCCTCCCTTCTCACAAGATTCCCCTGAGACGAAAAGGCTAGAGAAGGATGCTCAAAACAGTCTTCTATTCATCTATCAATGTATCATATTATAATCTGAAAATGAAGTACGTCCCTCTCTCTGAAGCTTCCTTAGTACATAAAACTGGGATCCCCCTCGAATGATGATTTCCTCTTATTTAAAGAGGGAATCCCTTCGATACAATTGATTAAAATTACAGACGTATATCTGATTCCTATTCTTAGTCAGATTAACTTTCTAAACCGGAATAAGATGTCCTAGTCTTGCACAACAGAATGTTATTACAAGTGTTGAATGAGGTGTTGTTGTTACGGTTGGAATAACAGTTCTCGTTGCTGTTGTTGCATGATGTTTCGACATCGCAAATTGCGGGTTGTTTCAGCCACGAGATTTGCACTCTGACTGTTCATCTCCTCTCAGGTAGAAGCGATGGTTGATGCTTGGCTTACGGTGCGGCTGTTGTAGTCAATCTATGTGAGTTGTTGTTGACCACGGACTGTAACGGCTTCCTTGTGTTTCAGCATTGTTGACCATAGACTGTGTAACAATTTTTGTGTTTCAACATCGTCGACCATGGACTGTGTAATAGCTTCTGTGTTTCAGCATCGTCGACCATGGACTGTGTAACAACTTCTGTGTTTCAGCATCATCGACCATGGACTGTGTAACAGCTTCTGTGAATTGATTTTTCAACAAGAGGCCTCAAATGCTAATCTGCAGTTTGAACTATTTCAACACGCATACATTTCTAATCAATGGTTAAGTACGAGAGTAATGTGAAATTATATGCAAAATAGATTAAACGCATAGTAAAGAGAAGAGACGTTGCATACCTTTGGAAAGATAAGATAAAGTGATAATATGGGTTTAAATGTGAGTGAACAAGAGTGTAATAGTGGAAAAAATTATGGGTAAAAAGGTACATTGTGTGGTCCTAACACAGACCTGGAATCAAAGAACCCAACAGACAATGACTTTTGTTTGTAATCTACAAACATAAACTAACATACATCTACAACATATCATCACACATTAAGACATTCATTCATGAATTCATAAACACATGAACAACAACATGTAGGAAAAACTGTTATGTTTGTATTAACATCAATGTCTAATTAGAATCTGTTCAAGCTCAGACTGCAACCGAGTCTCAACTGTCCTTTCCCATCTCTCTCTTCTTCTCTGCTCTTCCCTCAGACTCTATCCGACTAACTCTATAGATACCAAGGATATTTTTACAAAAGGGGGCTCCTCGAGCTCTTCCCTCCATCCTCACCAACTCTCATTAATTACAATGAATTACATCGAATGGTTGTCTAGTCTGAATTGGATCTAGATCTCAGCCTTACAACTATTTAAGGAAACCTTTATCTGAGCCTGCACACATGCATGGATTTTGTCTCTACTAGCCTTACAATTATTTAATACAATAAATTCAAATTTGAAATTTGAAAGTGAGAGGATTGTGCCTCTCCTCTCCATTAAACACGTGCTTTGATGTGTTGGTTGGCTGGCGCATAGATGGCTTGGAGAAATTCTCCTGCATCATACTCCTCTACTGTGAAAAATTCATGAGCTCCTGCTCATGGGCTTCCCAGCATAGCTGTTGAAATCCACCTGGATCCCAAATAGTTCTTTGGGGATATCCATATGCTCCATCGCTTTGTTGTTGCTGTTGCTTTTGTTTCCATGCTACTATGGCAGGTTGTCCTCTATCCAATTTCTCTTTGCTGGCCGCTTCTGCTGATTTGATCATCAGCTTTTTGATCTTCTCAATTACCTCGTCCAGCTGCTCCCTAGGATGGCTCTCCTTTTGCAACTTTCTCCACTGCACTTCTTCCCTACAAATGGGTAGATCAACTAGATGTCCCATTCCATCTTCTTCCTCTTTTGTGTCCTTGAGTTTCCACTCTACTGCAGACTCCACTTCCGCAATCGTATCACTAAGCTGCTGCTCAGCTTCCTTCTCTGACAGCTTTGATTCTGCCAATTCTTCTACTAGTTCAGTTGTATCTTCCTCTAGCTGCTCCTCATACTGAAATTTTCCTTCATCTTCTACTACATGCCTCAGCATTACAATCATCATCAATTGTTCATCTCCCTTGCTGAACTTTTAGAGAAATTCCTTGGAATGCTCCTTTGCTAACATCTGGGTGACTGTCTCCTCATGGCAGTCATATATTGGTTCTGGATGGTTCAACCAATCCTCTAGCATATCCAACTCCATCTCCCATGGAGTGAGCATCTTATCTGCATGCTCTTCTTCTGATGTCAGCTTCAGTGCTGCAGGTGTCTTTGTTTCAACTACCTTGCTGAAATCTTTAAGCCATTCTTTTGAATGCTCATATTCTTCTCCTTTTTCTAGGGTATCTCCTGATTTCTTCCATAATTCTTCTTTCTTGATAGTTTTTGTTGGTTGTCCTTCCTCCTCTGCTTCACCTTCATCCTATGCATCGGCCTCCACTCGGTTGCTTGTTATGGATACTCTTATCCATCCAATCATCAGAATGCTCTTTTGACCTTCTTTCTCTGTTAGCTCCTCTTGCTAATATGAACTAACCTATGAGTTCATCTTCTCTCCCTTGCCCACTTGGCAGTATGGGATTTCCTCTTTTCCCTCCTAGTAGTCTATGAGATCCTCCCATGATCTGATCTCATTGCCCTCCTGGCAATTTGAAATTCCATCTCTGTCCACTTGGCAATTTATGATATCTTTCGATGCCATATCCATCATCACTCCTTGCTGACATGAACTCACTTCTGAGCTCCCAAGACTTTCAAACGGTCTCATTTTCTTTTCCTTACCCACCTGGAAAATTGGGAACTCCTCACTGCACGCTTGGTAGTCTCTGAGATCTTTCAGTGATCTCTTCTCCTCATCATCACTAATATTTCTCCCAACTTCTGGTTCACACACATGAACCACTTCTTCTTCAACCCTAAGGTATTCCACATACCTCAACCATTCCTTCAACAACCTCTGTTGCCTTCAGGCCAATAACTCCCTGACTGGACATTTCATTTTCATTTTCATGGGACATTCATATACCCATCGTGATTTTTCATCCTATTGCATTCGAAATGCAAGCTCCTCCATCCTCTCTCTTATCTCGATGAGTTATTTGTCCATCTCATCCTAACTCTGTTGTTGGTGGTTCTTCTTTCCACCACGTCCATGGCCTTCAAGAGCCATTTTTCTAGTCCTGTCTACCATCCTGGCAAACTTGTTGTTGTCACTCTGTAATCATGAGTGCTTCCAGCCTTTTCTTATAGTCGAACTGATTATCTATTGACTACTGCACACATTGAAACAATCATCACAGAGCTTCAACACTCTATCTTCCTTTTCCTTTGGCTCACTCTGCCTGAAATATATAGACACAAATCAAGCTCTGATACCACTCTGACGCAGACCCCCTTTCCCTCGGGCCAAGAATCCGCACAATATCATTCTTCTTCGAATCCGCAGAACATAAATATCTCTTTTGGGCCCTCACTGGAGCCCCACGGATCTGATCCATAGGTCCTTCATGAAAAATCCACCGACACAAGAAATGCACCAGGCGTGAGTCTTCACCTCCACATGGCCACCAAATATGACCACGACCTTTTCTGAAAATGGATTTAGGGTTTCAGGACTTCGGGAATCCTGAAGTTGTGAGTCTCTTGACTCTTCAATCCCCGAAACCTGAAATGACGAAATGTCGAAATTTCGGTTCTATGTGATTGCCTCCTCCATGACCACAACCCTTCTCCAAATACACGTTGTGTTTCATGAGCTCAGGGGTTTTCAACTCAAATTTCCTTGGCTCCTTGTCCTCGGGATTTCCAAAATGCCAAATCCTGAAACTCTGAAATGTCGAACCCTGAAATGCCAAAATTCCACTCCAAAGGAAGATCGATGGCTGTGAGCCTCCCCTGATCCGATGACTTACGTTCTTCCGATATTTCGTGGGTCAAGAGTCCTGACTCTTTCCCTTTGTATCTTCCAGTAGCCGAAATGTCAAAATGTCGAAATGTCAGAATATCTATGCTGAGAGATCAGTGGTCCATGTCCCTCTTGGACTAACAAATAAAAATACATGAAATTGAAATAGAGTTCCTCCTATGCACTCTATGCATGTGCTCAATGCCCTCCTGGCAGAGCTTCTATAGAACCCTCAGTGATTCTGTATTCTCTATGCCTTTATCTGCACAGTCTTCACCTCCAAGGTGTTCAACAACCTTGAGGCTTCTCCGTGAGTCTAAGACTTCCTCTGGTGCGCCCTCCTGGCACGTCTTTGTCTAAAATTTTGCATAATTCAGAAGTGCACTCATTGCACTGGCTTATAGAAACCGCAACGTTCTGTCATGCAACGTCTTGCATGAAGCCTCAAAGAACCAGACCTCGAATCAAAGAACCCAATAGACAACAAATTTTGTCTGTAACCTGAAAATGCAAACTAACATACATATACAACATATCATCACACATAAAAACATTCATTCATGAATTCATAAACACATGAACAACAACATGCATGAAAAAATGCTCTGTTTTTATTAACATCAATGTCTAATTACAATGTGTTTGACTCGGACTACAATAGAGTCTCGAATCTCCTTTCCTATCTCTCTCTTCTTCTCTTCTCTTCCCTCAGACTCTATCCGACTAACTCTACAGATACCAAGGATATTTTTACAAAAGAGGGATCCTCGAGCTCTTCCCTCCATCCTCACCAACTTTCATTAATTACAATGAATTACATTGAATGGTTGTCTAGTCTGAATCGGATCTAGATATCATCCTTACAACTATTTAAGGCAACCTTTATCTAAGCCTGCCCACATGCATGGCTTTTGGCTCTACCAGCCTTACAATTATTTAATACAATAAATTCAGATTTGAAATTTGAAAGTGAGAGGGTTGCGCCTCTCCTCTCAATTAAACATGTGCTTTGATGTGTTGGTTGGCTGGCATGTAGTTGACTTAGAGTGATGCTCCTGCATCAACTACCTTTAATCATAGTTTAAAAAAAAATATCCCTTTCAAGAATGGGGTATGGATTTCATCTGAGAGAACCATCTATAGTCAAGCGTTCAACATAGATGGATTTTAACCGCTACTGATTACTTCACGAAATGGGTAGAAGCTATTCCAACTTGAAATTATATGGATTTGGTAGTGATAAATTTATTGGAAGAGAAAATCCTATCGATATTTGGTTGTCCTAAGAAAATAGTCAATGAAAATGCCTAAGATTTCAAATCTATGGCAATGGTCAATTTCTTCCAAAAATACAACATTTTGTTAGGACATTCTACTGCCTATTATACTCAGGGTAATGGGTTGGTTGAATTGTCTAACAAGAGCCTTATGAATATCATAAAAAAAATTTGATAAAAAATAAAAAGGATTGGGACGTCCACCTGAAATATTCCCTATGGGAAAACCAAATCGACACCAAGAAATCAATAGGTATGTCCCCTTTTCAATTGGTTTATGGTACTGATGTTGTCCTTTCTATCAATCTTTCTCTATCTATGATGAATCTCTGGTAGGATGCAAATAAAGAGTTGAATGACATTACAAGAAGGATAATTCAACTAATCAAAGTTCAACAAAATAAGGTCAAAGCAAATGATAAACTCCAAAAATACCAAGATAATATGAAATCCCTTTTTGATAAAAAGGCTAAAGACACGCAGTTTCTTCTGGGTGATCTAGTTTGAAAGTGTGATTCTATAAAGGAGGATGTGGGAAAACATGGCAAGTTTGACCATCTCTCGCTCAGACCATTCAGGATTGTAGCTGATGAGGGGAAAAATTCCTTCTTATTGGAAAACCTCGATGAAAAAATTCTTGACATTGCTATCAATGACCGTTACCTAAAACATTTTATGCAATAATCATATTTCAGATTCCCATTGTATATACCGGTTTCAGTTTCTATGTTTCGGTTATCAATTTTATTCCCCCTTTGTAAATTATCCAAATTTTACTTTTACTGTAAATAAACAAGGTTTACTTGATATCATCAAAACAAAAATATAAAAACATATATATCACATACCATCTCTATTCTGCAGAATTTTCTAACACCTCCCATTTTTCTCTCTTGCAGAATGCATACTGACAGATAAGAGATAAGGATGCACTGGAATCTAACACTTGTTTTTCAAAGGCATTCGCTTTCTCTCAAAATAGGTGATAAATTAATGATTTAATTGATTGAAAATACAATGGAAATTTGAGGTATGAACTCCTACCACGTTAGTTCAAACTAAAAATTTAAGGAAATATTATCGAATGTAAAAGAGGTTTCACTCATATAAATGTTGTCACCTGACAAAAAGTCATGGAAGTATGAGATTATAGATAAATTCTAAAACCATCCCTAAACGAAATAAAAAAACGACAAATAAAAATAAAAAGAAAAGCGATTATTTTGTGTCTGGCCCTCTAAATCATGGTTCTGCTTAAGTTGTGTCGATCCTTGATCTTTCATTCTTTTCCAATTTTCACTATTTTTCTTGGGTCTTCATAGAAAGAAAGGATTACAGCTTGACTCTGAAAACTTAAAAATATGTTTCTGAAAACAAGAGTAGGAGAAAATCTTTATGTTGCTTTGATTTTAATTGAAAGAAAGTATGTTCAGGCCAATCCTAATAACTTTATCTCTTCCATCATGTTTTAATTTGACCAATTCGCTCAAGGTTGATCCCTGAAATTCAAAATACCTATAAAATATTCCCTCTGGTCAAAGGTGTATTGAAGATTTGAAGAAAATTAGTTTGAGAGTATAATTAAAAAATTATGGTAGACCTTATTTTAAATTATAAGAAGATATCATCCCTTGTATGATACATACAAATTGATTTCCCCCACTTCAAAATATTAAAATATAAGGTAGATGGTGAAAGGAAATTCATAATCTGATTGCCCCCATCTAGTCCAAGACAAATGGTGAAAGGAAATTCGAAATTTGATTTCCCCCATTTTGTCCAAAAAGAGATGACGAAAGTAAATTAATGTAATGATTTTCCTCATCTTAGCAAAATGATGTAATGATGATGGTGAAAGGAAATTCAATGGGAGAGGTAGATAACTTCACCGAGGTACTAAACAGGCTCATTGATAGTGAAGCAATATCTATGATATATGTATGGTTGTCGCATATATCTACATGACATAATCTGACATTTAATTCTCTTTCTGATACTATTTACATTCTGAACCAATGAGGGACTCCCTAAATAAATTGTTTCATCCATTTAACCTTGTTGTGAACGAAGTCAGCCGAAGTCTAATACTTGATTTAAAGTCATTTTGATTATCTTAAACAGATCCGAACTCAGTTTTATGAAAGGGAAATCTTAAATGGACTAACTTGAGATCGATAATTGAATGTCTTTGAAGTTTTTCTGAGATTCGGTTGAAATTCAATTATTTTCTGTATGATTGACCCCTAAAGATGTTACCTCACAAAAGAAAAAATGATTCTATTTTCCCAAAATAGGCCACTCGGTCTATTTTTATTCTGTGTCTCACAAGGAGACGCGATCCCCAGTGGAGCTTATTTGGAACACAATTATGAGCTTTGAATATTTCTATTTTTCAGCTTCTAAAAATATGATTTTTTACCCCAAAGAAAGTGTGAACCTGGTAAATGAAATTTTAAATTTAAATCCAATTCATTGCTGGATAGGATAATGATTCAAATGCAGATCGCGGATCACCAAGTATACTTTCCCATCAAACATTAATAAATTTTTCATCAGTGAAGTTATACGAAAAGCGATGGCTTTGCTTTGAATAAAAACATTTTGATTTTGAATTCATTTTCACTTTCTGCAATTAGCAAGATTTATCTGTTTAAAGAATTCGCTAGTTTTCTCCACAACAGGTAATTTCACTCCGTCTCCTTAGAATTTATGGCACCACGGAAAATGATGAAAAATCATGATGTGGCTTGCGAGAATTCAAACCCAAATGTGGACATTTTGTTGGACACCATGCTGTGAGCCATGGAAACTCTTAAATCTTGGACGTAGGTGTTTGAGGTTCTAGAACATGAAATCATCAACTGTCCATAGGACTTTACTGAAGAAGAAGACGATACTTACACAACTAAACTCAGACATATTTCAGTGTCGAAACTGCAGAAAATAGAAGCATGACCGAGACTCGTGCCTCATAACGACATGAGAAGTTGGGACTTAGATCATGTTGACATCTAGAACATGAGCATTGTCAACCATCAGAAGGTCATTGTCAGCTCTTTTCGACAATAACATATGCAAGTAATGTAAAAACTATCCCCTAATTCTAGATATACATTCAATGTTGCATTCATTCCAGAGTTCGAGCAAAAGGAGTGTGATCAGTATGCCAATAATTGTCCCGAGATAATCAAGTCTTGGTGGAGGAACCTAGAGAAATTTAGAACAGATGCTCATGGTATATATGCCACAACGTATTTGGACGTTCCCATGGTGTATGTAGACATGATTCTATGTCCACTGTTCAGAAAGAAGAGTCCGAGACATTTCTCGGTAGAATGGGTATCCATCATGCATGAGGTAAGAGAGGGTTTTAATTTCAATTGGTCAAAAATGATGTCCGATAACTTGGCCAAAGAGATTGAAGACTATAAAACAACGAAGTCAAAGGGATATCATGCCCCCTTTTATATGTCTATGTATATCATGGACTCCATGTGTTTCGTGATGCCTTTCACATTGATGAATTGGGGTTGGACTCCGGCCAGTGTTGAGCCCATTCATTTCTACCATTCCGAGCTATGGGAAGAAAAATACAAGGATTTCTTTTATAAAATATGACACAATTTTGTGATCCCTGTTCACATAGCCCTCTATGGCCACCCACCTCAAATTTCAGACTGGATTATGGGGAATATGGAAAAGATAACATATTGGTTTATTGAGGAGAACTTCTCCTATATCAGAGTTTTTGGGTGCATGTTTTCATTACTGGATTTTGGTCACTCCAAAGTGGAGGTTGCGCCTCTGGATGATTTCAAATTGGTTGACATCGAATTTAAAAGACACGACCCACATAAGGTTGTGGAAAACCACCTAGCCCACTTCAACATGAAAATGTATGTGCACAAAATCTCCCCGTATGACAAAATATTCATGGCAGTTAAGTCTTATGAGAAGGTACAAGACGGATTCCAAACCCTTCCCCCCAATCAAGACCCTGGTTTTATCATCTTTCAAAACCATAAGCAGAAAACCTACCGAAGGTACTAAAAGGGGAGCAAGTAGTCACTCCCCCTTGCAAGGAAGCCAAGTGAATAGGTTATGAAGCTAGTCACTCTCGCAAGCATAAAGTAGAGGAAACCCCAAACAGCTCGGAGGTATTGACACATAAATTAGAAGCATCATTGTCAAGGCAGTTAGGTCCCACGTAAAATCCCAACTCAAGGCTTTCCTAAAGAAGGGACAAAATGTGCCTCCTTCATCACCAACTACCCCTGTTGGCACCTCAAGTACTGTAGAACAACAACAGTCTATGGATATTGGCACTCCCATTACATCATTGAAACCTATGCAATCCATCTTCGGGACCCCTAATCCTGATTTTTTGTTTCGTGAATGATCTTACCCCCATCTCGCCCAAAGAAATGCCTCCTTCAGATTTATTTTTTAGAAGAAAATGGAAGGCCATCGTCAAAAGGGAATCACACAATAAATATGGAGTGATAACTAAAAGGCATATGATTTTGCACGATGAGAATGATTATCATCCTACGCCCTGTCCATATCCATATCCTACGCCCTATGGACAAACTTCCAAAAGTGATCATCATCCTACGCCCTGTCCATATCCATATCCATATAGACATATCGTTAACGGAGTTGTCAGATGACGTGTGCAGCACTCGTAAACTTATTAGCAATTTAAAGAAATTTGTTATTAGGAAGAGCACAAGCTGGAACATCATTATGCAACCATCACAACTGATCCACGAAATCAGAACGATGAAACTAGAATCACAACTAGAACCATGAAATCAGAACCAAAAAAATTGCGAGTTTAGTCATGTTTTGACTAGTTTAAGAAACATATCTATTGCTTTTATTAGGATAATTTTAATATGTCAGATAAGATTTAAAACTAAATTTTAGAGGATTTCCTATCACTTAGTTTTACAAGATCCCCTATCACGTAAAGTAAGGAGAGAAATTTTACAAGATCCCCAAATCCTTTTTTTTGACCTCTGTGACCGCAGTTTGACCCAGGCGCAGTTTGACCCAGGCGTTTGCTGTTTTGAACTGCAATATCTTAAAGACGCTGTTTTGAAATCCCATGTACATGCATAGATAAATGGTAAATCTCTAAGGATGTAGAGTAGAAAAGTGATTCATGATAACATTAAAATAAATTTTAGAAACCGAGTACGACAAACCCAGTTACAACTATTTTTAATCGATTCATCACAAACCGTGCTCCAATTATTTTTAATTTGATTATCAACAAACTTACAACCATGGCTTATGAGGATATTCCTTGACTAATTCCACCGTAATTTTTGTTTTCTTAGAATAGAGGTATTTGTATTTATTGTAAATTGGATTTCATAATTTAAAAATTGTTCCAATAATTATAAGATTTCATCTATTCTATTTGGACATCGGAAACCTAGCAAAAAATTTGATAGAAACAAGTTACGAGTAGCAAACAGGGTAGTTGCTTGTTGAACTGTGGCTCTTTAATTAATTATTTTTTTCTCTGATAAAAAAAATTAATATAAATAAACGACAACTTAATCCACCATTAAAAATGCATCCAGTAAAAGGATCTAAATACCAGAGTAGATGTCGTTGAACACATTCATTGATTGATACTGTAACTGAACACATTCGAGATACTGAACACATTCGGGTGATTCGAGATACTGATCGAAAAATATATAATAAAAAATATATTTTTTGAATACATTTAATATAAATTTATATAATAAAAAGTATTTAATATAAATTTATATAATAAAAAATTTATTTGTTGAATATATTTAATTGGTTTTTAAACGTAATAAATAGTTGAATATTTACCATTAAATAAAATAATAGAATTAGTTATTTCAAAAAAAATATAAAGAAAATAATAAAATTAATTATTTGAAAATAAAAATAAACATAAATTTATATCTTATATTTTATATTTTTTATATATTGTATTATTATTAGTTTTAATTCTTAATCAATTAGTTTTAATAGTTAAACTTCAAAATTTTTAAATAATTTAACTATTTCATACTTTCTAATATATTATTATACAAAATTTACATTCTATAAATTTATAATATAGTTATTATTATTATCTTATAAATTTATTATAGTTTTAGTTTAGTTATTATTTATATATTTAATAATAATAATAATCTAATTGTAAGCTTAAAAGTATATAAAGGTGTTCAACCACTATCTCAAGGTGGCCCTAGTGAGAATTGAACTTTGTTCAAGGGTGAAAAAGTAGTCCACTGTTGGATCAAACTACTTTGGACAATTTTTTTTAAATTAAAAATATTATCAAAGCCTAAAAATTATTGCGCCAAAGGTTGATGTAGAATTTGAAAGCCTAAAATTTTTTCATCTAAAGGAATTTGATGTCTCCCTTATAAGAATATGTGCTTCCTCCGTAGAAGTCACAAGTTCAAATTTAGCTTGGCTGCAATCTTAAAATTAGGTTTCTATTATTATTATTAGTGTTCAAAATAATTTCATTTTTTTAGTATGTAAATCATTTATTAATGTCGCAACAAATCTTAAACTATTTTTAAATCTTGGATTTTCTCCATTCATTTCCTTAGTTTCTAGATTAGTTAATTACTAGTTTTGCTTGAATTTGTGAAATAACTGAATTATGAAAATGAAACAAATGAGCAAAAGAGCACACTATCCACAAAAAACTCAACACAACTTATATCCTTGGAAACCAAATACAAGAGAAAACCTAGATATAAGGTGAGGCCTATTCTCTAATCTCTTTTCTTTAGTTAGAAAATGTAAATACAAAGAAAGAGACACTCATTATGGAGTTTCCTTTGACATCATGGCATGTATAGATACTACATAATCTTGGATGCTCTACTCAACTATGTAACCCTTTGTCCTCCTGGTATTTAACATAGCTCGATATCCATCGAGGGTTTGCATCTTGACTTCCTCATTTTTCCTAGAATTTTATTTTTTCTCAATTCTCTTTAATTTATTTAATATTTTTATTTTAGTTCCTTAATTAAACTTATTATCAGACTTAGTCTTAGTATTAGACTCTTGTTAATCTTCTAAGTTTATAATTTACTTATTAATTAATATTTTATATTGAAAAGGTATAAACGTATCATTGTTTTCTAGACCATGTAGATTTATTGACTCAAGTTTTAATTTTGTGACATTCCCTTTAAGTCGCACCTACGTGCTCCAACGGTTTCACTCACCTTTGATTGGGTTTGCAAGTTTGTCCAACCCTTTGGATTCAACATTCCATTTGGTCAACCTTGCGAGAGACTAAGGGATTCTAAGGAATAAGAACTTTACCTTATTGTGCGCCTGTTAGAAATCTTCATGAGAAATTGTCTCAGTCTGTTGTCACGACATCATGGACCACTCAAACTAGGTAATCGTTAACCTAGAGTTCCAGACATGACTAGAGTGATAGTAGGCTCTCAAGGGACACTACCACACTTCTCCCTCAATGTCTGGCTTTTGTGCATGGCCCTTTTACTCCTTATGTGAGTCAGATTAGAAAGAATCACCATGCTTGCATCCACTCACAAAAATAGTGTTAATAATATATATACATAGATCATACCGAAATCAATCATCTGTCATATGTGCATAAAATGAAATACTCAAAAAAATACAGTCCACTTCTTGACTCAATCCAAAGTCTGAGGAAGTTCATTGATGTCATCAACATCCATATCCTGTCATGTGTCCTACACACATGAAAAATCGTCAATATCATCTGCAAATACATATACATCAAAATAACAATAAGTAAAAACAAATCATCATCATGATATATAACCCATAATCGAAATGAAATCACAATGTACCATAACTGGATCACTTGCACGCAACTGTCGTCAAAGAATATGTTAATAAAGTTGTGCTCAGTAGAGTGGTAGCTTACACAATGAGTCCACCATGATGAAATATTTAAATTAACTATAACACATTATTTCCATAATATTTTGAACTTTAATGTAAATTTCATGACCCTCTACATTATCTGGTTATAATTTAGGAAAGACTAGCAAATATTTTGGCTTCTCCTAGCGTATCGTCATTTGTTTTCCATGCACAATAACCTCCCAATTTTCTTATTTTATCATATTTGTAGGACAAGAAATTGGTCCCCCTTACAATTATTCCTACTAGGAACTTCACACTATGTCTCTCATGTAAATGACTAATCCATAGTTTTCCTCACACTCTCCCTCCTTTACCATTTCTAGTTTCTAGATGGATCACTTTGACCCATCAATCCACACTTCAACAAGCCCCCTCTTCCTACGTCGATACATAGAATACCAATGGGTATATCCTTTTTTCCACAACTACATTTATGTTCGAGTAATATATTCTCCAATACATAGACCATCATCCTTCGAACTTGACTAACACATCATGCCACTTCTTCTAAAGCTCACTACAAATGCTATTATAATCAGTGAACTGATAATGATCAGACTAAGATATCATTAATGTCCATGAAATTATATTCTCCATGCACAATCCTTTCACTAGATAGATTTGTTCAATTTTCATTGATGCACTGCATATCAACACCGCCCCTGTGTCTCACTTCATTACACCGCATATCGGTGAGGTTCATCTCTTCATCTCTGATGCACTATTCATTGACAAATTTATCTCTCCCATCACTAAGGATCCATCAGAAGGATATCAAACCCTTATCATCATTGAGTGCATCAATAATCATCATATTTATTTATCTAACATTGACCCAGTGAGCAAGGACCACCTTCTCCTTCATCCTATATTATCCTCCTCTAGCTCGGTTCCTTCTTGTTGTGCCCCTTAGTCAGTCTCCTAACATTTCAAATGACTGATCTCTCCATGCCTATATGGGTAACTAGTAACTGATATGTACCACACATGTTCTGCTTCATGATCATGGTTACAATCAAACATGTCTATGTTGCTAACATATTTAATCGCACATGCCATGCTAGCTTGTTGAGTTTGCACTTCTTTATTTTATGATTAAATTTGGATTGTAAAAGCACTATCTAGCATCATATGGGTTAACAAAAACACCTTTTGGTATTGCGTTTGATTTGAAACATACTTTGGAAGAAACTCAATCCTCCTAGCTCCTAGATAATACTAAGCGCTTTGAACGTGAGTTGGAAGTTTTGGTGGATTTATAATTTCATGTTATTCATGCATCACTATAGTGTGAATGGAAGAGTCAAGATTCTATACATCACATATAACATAGGAACTTGTAGAATAAATTTTGGGTGAAGCAACAATGAAAGAACAACCCTAACTTCCATTAAAAAATGCTCTTGAGGACAATTTTTCAGCGTTTCTCAAAATGAATTTTTCCTCATTGGAGAAAACTAATTGTATGAGTTTTTCCATTTTAATTTAACACAACAGATGGAATCGCAATATGAAGCCTATAAGTGCCAAAATGATAACCAAGGATTTACAATCTAGCCATCTCTATCAACCATGACACCAATCTAATGTTCAAATGCAATATTAAATTATTTTGCTACAAGAGTCTCCCATGCTCTCCCCATTCCATCGAAAAAAGAGGTAGGATGTTGTATGAGTAATTTATGAGACAAGAAAATTAAAAACCTCTTTAAGAAAAGTGACTTGTTAGTATTCTTCATTTCATGCCCATGCACAAACAAATTTCATTGGACTAAATTTATTTCCATTTAAAATCATTTCATTTAAATTGATTTAAATTTAGGTTTCAAATAAACTTAATGCATTTCAATTACATGGTTTGGATTAAAATATTATTTATCATATATGCAAATGCCAAACCAACAAGTCATGGAAATAAATAAGACATACATTGGCTTAGGAGTATGTTAAGAATCATTTAATATTCTATAAATGAGGTGGAGTTGGGGGAAACATGACCCATGTGCTCCATCCCCTTCCATATTAAGACACATCAAAATACTTCGTCCCTCCTTTTAAAGCCCTTAACAAACTAATAAAAAACAATGTGCATAAATTATTAGAGACTATAGAACGAACTCAATGAAGCATATGGGATGAACTACCCTCCGTGATCAGAGAAGTTAATAGTAACTGTTGTGATGTCAATCAGAGTAGTTCAAAACAAGTGCTCTTATTTACTTCGAAGAGGTACCCAACAAGTGTGCCAAATACATTCTCACCACTTGAGCTTATAACAAGTGCGTTGATGCTCTTCAGAGGAGTTTTCAACATTTGCTCTGATTCACACTCAGCGACAATGAAACTAACTCTGATAGTTGTAATATGTATACGTTTCAAACATGTGGATTATCATTTTTTTGAAGCATGTGAATAGAGTTTATGTTTTTTGTAAGTTTAAATGAAAAAAGAATCGATGGCGGAGAATCAACGAATCTCCATTTATTAAGGCTTGAATTTGGAGTATGGTGGGGAGGGGGAATGGCATGCCACCACCTTCCCCTTTTTTTATTTATTATTATTTAAAACATTAAAATGTGAGGTGGAATGAGTGGAGAGCAACCCCATTTATCAAATAATTTTTTATTTTAATTATTTTAAAAGATTCCACCTTTTAAAACACACAATTTTAACTTAAACCACTTTTAAAAATATTTTCCCACTTATTTAAAATCAAAATCAAACCAACTATTATCACATGAAACCAAATTGAGTTCTTGAAGATTCGAGCTAAGTTTGTACATCACATGACGATGATACGGAGACAGATCCTAGGATCAAATATTATAGCAACCACTTGCCTAAGTAACTTAAAAAAATGTTCACCGACAAGATCACTTGAAGAAGTCCTAAGATAGGCGCAAGTTCGCTCTTGGTGAAGTTCATAAATTATCCCCATCTTATACTAGCGATGTTTATAACTCATCCTCTGATTCACATAGGAAGGGTTCATTAAATATCATCCAATCAAAATCAAAAGAATTTTCACTAACTCCTCGTATAAGGGACAGGACCCGAGACTAATGTTTAAATTTTGAACATAACGTTTGACTCAATTGTCAATTTTGCGTGTTATTTGTATCGTTGGAAATTTATTTCCTAGATCTACCACTTCATAGATCTACTATTTAATAAATTACTAACCAATTGTCGTCATTTTTCAAGACTAATATCTAACACCTTGTTAAAAACCCCACGAGAGCACAACACCTTAGCCACAAGTAAAGGAACCACAAATCATACTCAAGGAAGTTTATGTGATATTTCAATTAATTAATGTTTCAATTAATATGTGTTTTAATTATTAATATTAATGGTTTATTAGAATCTTAGTCATCATCAAATGTCTTATGGTGGAATGATCCAAGTGAATATTGGTGGCCACCCATTTATTCCAACTCGCTCCTCTTGTTTGTTTTTTTTCAACATGTTCTTATGTACTTCTTTGTAATTGTGAGTTCTACACTTCTGGGGATGTCTAAAGCCCCACACATGCTCTAGGTGGATACTAGTGGCTTCTCGCCTACTCCAACTGGTTTATTTTGTATATTTTCATGTCAGTACATCTTGTTGTACTTCCAGGGTCGTTTTGGGGCCCTAAAAGTTGTTTTTTTGGCTTGCCACAGTCAAATTGTAGACATTGTCAAAGCTTGACAACAAAATGTGTAGTTTTGTGAAATACCTTTGCAATGGGATATCACGCACCTAAAAGAGAGGCTGCATTCAAAATTTGTGATCCTAGGAAGTTGAGGTACCAACTTACACCAAGTTATCCATAGGGGCACATATGAATTTTGTCATTTCACCTTCTAGGGTTAGGTTTTTGGATGTATAGGGTTTTTGAATTCATGAGTAATATCAAAAAGGCCTCTAGATCCTCATTGTAATCGATTCTTCTTAGATGGATGCATGTAGAAACCACATCGCTTCTCAGAGATAACTATCACCATTCAAGCAAGTGTTTCAATTCTGTAGTTTTACAGTTTCATCCTATTTTTTTTCAATAGAAGATATTGTTCACCGAATATATGTGTTATAATTCATATCTCTGTGTTTATCGTATTCATTCTGTTAATGATTTTTTCCGCTCCTAATTCTGGATGAGTGGTATCAAAGCAATCTAATCTTCATTTTTTTTTCTTCATGCATGTCCCCAAGAAGATCTAGGTATAAGAAGTTGGGACTCAAACCAATCAAGCCATTACAAGATTGGCCATGCCTAGCCCGAAATCACTCCATGGGGGATGAAAATAAAGATTATGGAGCACGATATCCTATTAAAATGTTTCTCGAGGAAGCCCTCTTGCGACAAAGGAAAAAAATGATGGAAAAATTTACACAAATCCTTCGATGACTACCCACATGAGAAGCATATTCATCAAGCAATCATGTAAGCCCCTTCAAGGTACAAGTAATTTTTTATATTCCATTATTTGTTGGATTGATAGATGCGAATGCTATAGATAAATGATTGAATCTGCTCGAAGGGTATTTTTCGTTCCACATTTTTTCCAATAGGGAAAATATCACTTTTCCACTCCTCAAGGTCATTCCCCATGTTAAATACGGGTGGGATACTTCCTCTAAGAAAAGGGTTGTGGAGGAATCTGCAATTTTTGTGGTGGCCTCTACATGGGATTCCTTCCGGGGTGCCATTAAAGAACAATAGTACCCTATTGGAAGCTATGAGGACTAGTACACCAGATGGACCACCCTACATCAAGAATGGAACGAGACTGTACCATATTTCACCAATATTTTCCATACCCTATGCACCAAATTGGGTATCAAAGACTCTGAGCATTATCTGGTGCTCAAATACCTCGACTGTTTGCATAGATATCCGATGAGTTATCCTCCAAGTGCTATCTATGTTGTCTTGTATGTCATTGAGATACCGAGAATAGGTGTTGGTATTTCCACTTCTTCTCTTGGGGTCTGAAGTGCTTCCCATTGACGTGTATCAATCTCTGTGACAGGGTCCTACTCTATCACAGATGTATCACTAGGGAGGATCTTCCCATCCAATTAATGTTATTAAAATCATTAACCAAGAGTAGTGAAACTCTGTCCCTAAGTCCCGCGCATCCTTACAGTCATCTAGGAATAAGTTCAGTAGGTATGGAGGTCAACTGAGAATGATAGTATATCAACTTTTGTTATAACAATTAAGGTAGAGTATACTATGTGGCTCCCTCGTTAGACAACCTCAAAAACCTTCTGTATACACGGTCGACCACCCAACCTAGGGTGTACTTTGAGGGATTCTTTGGGAGATATCTCCCAGCACCTATTACTAGCACAAAGGCATCCATGCTCTCTACTAAAATAAAGGCACATGTTTGAAGATACCGAGTTAGGCTATTGTTTCCACACACTTTCCAAAAATGTTACCTTGGTAATGTTATACACAGGAATTTTAGTCAAGAGTCACTTAGGAAAATAAAAAGTAAATTATTATAATACCATCCAAACTTTGGTCTCCTTATCACTCAATGATTACTTTATATTCAAATAAACTGGCTCCCTGGGATGAACAAGGGTTATGGTGAGTAGGAGAATAATACATCGAGAATGTTGTGTTCCCTGATAATAATTTAAAGAAAAACAATAACCTTAACAATATGTATATAATATTACCTCGGATGGGGTGATAGTGAACTCCACGCACCCACACTACAATTTTGCGCCTCCACCTTGCCTGTATCCATGTCATGACACCTGCGGATCCCCTCCTCCTTAACTAGCCCCTCATGCCTACTATTCCGAGCTCCTACTTCACCACTCCCGTAAATAATTGCTCTAGTGTGCTCAGAGATGGACTCACGTCCTTTCTATGGCATTGGTACAATACTTCTCCTCCTTTTCTCATGCGCCTTTACTCCCCTGTTCTCTTCTTATGGGGACGTATATTCTCCCTTTTGGTTCCTATTTTCCTCCTCTCCGGACATTTCTTGCTCTAAGTTGCCCCCTCTAGTGTTTACCTGGTTTGTTCTAGTTTTTTCTCCACCCTTACTTCTTGTTAGTCAAGCCATGCCCCACGAGTGAGGGAATTTGAAGCATGCTTTCGTATGACACCAAAATTGTGCGGCCATGGGCAGAGGATACTCTCCCTCCTTTTCTCTAGTGCTCATCTCGTCGCCTCCATCCTCAACTTAGTCCTCACCAAACCCCCATGGTTTGACCTCCATGGGAACTCTATCGACTTTTCTCTTAGACCGCTTCCCGAATTGGCCTCGACCTCGTATTTTGTGATGGCATGTCCCTCTTGTTTTCCACTCTATGCTCCTTCGCCACCCTCGTTCCCACCCTCATTGCCGCCTTTGTTCCCTCGATGGATGATGGTAGAGTGAACTTGAAAAACTCTTTGTGGAGGCTCCCCATAACCAAGATCAGCTCTAGCCATAGTGTGTTTCACCCCCGTGCCTACGTGATTCAGTTTCAATTCTCCAGGAATTGGTCTTTGCAGTCCGATAGGACATGGATGATCTTCGGTTCATAATGGAGCACCTGGGCCAGTAAGTTGCATAGATTGAATTTATTCTCTCAACTCTCCTCCATTCCATGCATCCTTCAAACTCGAGCCTCAATGCTCCTGATTCTTCAGGGGTGATTTTCGCTCCAGAATTCCAAGCGAAGGATGGGGAATGCGGGGACGCCGCAACACAGACAATCATTGATGAGCACGACACTATGCATGGGACACGAGAAACAGAATCCACAGCCATTCACACCCACCAAACATTGTGACACTAGACATCATGATAGGCGGTGAGAGTATAGGTGTTTGCATGCATGTTTTCTTTTGATAATTGTAAGTAGTGTCTAGAACATTCTATCTATACTATGAGCATTTGTCAATGTATTTTCTGTGTTTTGGTTAGTTGATAGGCCTGGCTTAGGTCATTACAATAGTTTGTTTGATAAATAGTCTATTTTTCAGTTCAAACACTTGGTTAGGCCGAATCATTTTCCCCACAGGGTGATTCTGGAAAATATGTTTAATTTTCCACATCATATATAGTCTTTCTATGAGTTTGAGTTGGTTTCCTCTCGAAGAAACTCAACACTCAAACAACTTGAACTGAAAATGATACTGTAATTTTTTTCATGATAGGTAATATATAGATCATATAGGTATCACCCTATATATAGTTGTCTAACTTACCAGGAAGAAGAGGTAGCACCCTATCATATGATGTTATCACTTGGATATAGAAACTTCTCTTATTATAAAATGTATCTTCACAATTGTAATCAACAACATTTAGTTTATTACACATCGATAATAATTACTTCAACAACATTTAGTTTATGACACATCGATAATAATTATTGTTCACCTCCTCGACAAAGAAACCCCAAATTGAAAGGAGTAAACTCTCTTTGAGAGTTTGTGAAGGAACTATTACATTCCACCAGGTAAATACTTTATTGAGTGATTTCACAAAGTAAATATGTATTTAATATCATAAATAATATAAAAAATACATGAGTTGATACATATCAAAGGATTCACATGTAGTGTCTAAAGTTATCCCTACATAAACCACGGTTCACATAACAAACAAATATTTGGATGTCACGGGAAACACTTCCTTTCTGCTATAATTTCCCTTTAGAATTGTGTTACTTAAGCGATATAAAAGAATGTAAATCAATAGAATCTATCATCCTAGAATTTGAAAAAACATAGTGTGTAAGAATGAATGTATTAAAAAGAATATGTGAGATCCTAACAAACATAAATTAAAAAAAAAAATCCAAATTGTATTAAGGAAATTTGTTTACCTTAGTAGATCATAGATAAATCTACATTCAAACAAAGTTCCAAAGGCCTAAAAGATTGTTTTTCTATAGGTTCAAAGCTAAAATTAAGACGAGGTACTTATGACACTACTAATTCCATTGAAATATTTGTCTTTATAAATGAGGTATTTTATTGCCAATTAAGTTTAAAAATTCAATTTCATAATTTAAAAATTGTTCAACCTTAATATTTTATTAATTTTATTTGGGTATGGAAAACCCAATTTTTTTTTGGATAGAACCAAATTATAGATTATAGGAGCATCACTTCTAAGATTTGTAGTCGTTATAGTTGTAGAGATTTAATAGAGTGCCTTTTTGTTATTGGAGAAGAAAGTTGCCTTCCTCTAAATAACCTAAATAACTATATATTAAAGATTATGAAGCACAATAAGAATGGTGTGATACTAATACCAGATCTAACTCATTAATCGTTAAAAAAAAAAAAATGACGTGATTTCTTCTTTTACTCAGAATTTCCTTCAGAAAACAATTGTAGAAAAATATAATAGTACTAACTAATTGGTTTCCAAAGTTTTTATTTAGAATAAATCAAGTAATTATTATTTAAAAATTTTTTTTACAAGAAAATGAATTATTATATCTATTGGTGTTGATGGTTCTTTAAACTAACCATTATTGTACTACTAACCTCAATAACATTAACATAAAAAAAAATTCAAAAAAAATAAATTATCTTCATTGACAAACCTTCCCAAAGGTGATTGGTGGAATTTCAAAGTACCACATGTCTGTATCATTCACTAGTTTGAAGGTGTTGGAACCCATTTACATCTACACAAATCACTAACCACAAACCAAACTACAATCATTTTCATCCGAGTACGAGTTCAAAGTATGAGGGGTTTAATTTCTTCAAATTAGCATAAGGATTCTCTCCTTTTTTGGGGGGTTTAGTAACAATAAATGAATTAGTCTAGAATTTGGATATATTTAAAATAGACAAAACCTCTCAACTTATTTAAAACTAGAATTATCTTTAAGAATTTAATCATAATCAATTTTATTTAAGAAAAGATTATAACACATAAAAATTTGGTTATTTAAAACTAAGGTTATCTTTAAGAATCTAACCATAATCCACCTCATTTTTTTTTTTAAAGAAATCTATTTACTATTAACTTAATTTATTTTATGGTACAATAATAAAATTTTGAAATTGAAAAAAAACAAGATTAAAATATTTTTCCAAATCGAACACCAAAAATACAAGAAATGTAATTGCAAATTTTTAGAAGAATCTTATACTCTTCACTATATAATTAATGTATTTGTGTACATTTTTTTTTAATTATATATTGAGTTAATAAATTTCAGTTCATTAAATTAGACCACATTTTATTCTTATTAGTCCTCTAGTAGAATAGTGAATAAGAGGTTGAACTTGAATTATTAGTACTAATGTCAAGATAAGATAATTTTGTAGCAATGACAAAATAACTATGTGAAAGAAAATGTTTTCGCTGAAATTTTCTCCTAAATTTTATAAGAATTTTCTTTGAAAGTAAGTCCTCATTATTGATTATACGGAATTAAAGGATAACCAAGTTAATTGTAAGATTGGTATGATAATCATACTTTCTAATAAAATAATAATGAAAATAAATTAATACTCTACAAATTGTTTTAGTAAAAAACCACTTATGACACATAGATGTAAATTATTATTATTAGAGTTAGACATTTGTCTCCCCTCCCTTAGGATACATAAGGATTATGGTGATTATGAAAAAATTACTCTCTTTTTATTATGGAAAAGATATAATTGATGTAATTATTACGCCGATAGGCGTCCCCCCTATTGGAATCGGTGGATTAATCAACCTTTTAATCATAAATTTCAATCTTAGGGTTGGCAATTGAAGATGCTGGCATATTCTTCGTCATCCTCTTTAATCAATGGATGAGATTTTGATAAATTAACTTCCGCTCATCTATAAAGACGTACGTTTATGTGTTTACTTTTTCACATTTACTAAATAATATTAAAAAATTACTTGCTCACTACCAGATTGACACGTTCAGTGATTAAGAGATAATCTATTAAGCTGCCCATGATTTACTAAATTATTGTTACTGGGCGGCGGATAGGTATGGCCGCATGGGCTTTGGATGCCAATTAAAAAGTTTTATGCGCAGTGTGCAGATGTTTATGGCCGCGTGGATGTGAAATGAAGCGTTTCAACCTCCAACCTCCCCTCCGCGCGCGTTTGAAGTGTTGGCCACGATTTCCATGGAGAATATGAAATGATTGCGAGAGTGCATCCACAAAAGAGCGAGTGCGCATCAAGGCTCTTGTTATTCTATGCCTCTCGGGTCACCGCTATTTTTTTACGATCCCCATTGTTAAGCTTAAATTAATCAATCTTTTTCATTAACTGTATTTGTATTTGTGCAGGACATGTTCGCCAGAACAGAAGACCACTCAATCAAGTGATCATGGAAAGATTTGCGAAGAAGGGAGGGATCCTACGATCGATCTCTTCTGTCAACATTTTTCAATGGAGTTGTAGGGCGATACCTGCATATGTTTTGAATATTAATATTTTTTTGTACAATATAAATATCTATTTACATATCACTAATATCTATATAGATATTTACAATTAGATTTAGCACAGATCGCAAATGAAAACTGCAGTATAATATTTCAAGTAAGGTTTTCACTGTTGGGAACTTGATATGGAACCCAAGAGCGCAAATTGTTCTTTTCTAATTTCATGCCCGTGTGTAACGAGGAGTAAAATTGTAGTCATCGACTTATAATGCATAAACTAGACAAAATAAATTATCCATTTTGGGGATGGAACAAAAACTATTTGTTTATTCCATTGATTAGAATTAAACAATCAAGATGATATCCGCCAGGAGATGGTTGCATGCAATCGACAAGGTTCGACATTTGTGCCAGGGTAAAAACCTTTCTGGCATAATATTTAATGTAAACCCTAATCCATTTAGTATCTTATTGTATGGAAATATTTTATTGAATTTTCTTTTGTCCATCTATCGCACGCTAAGCAATATTATGTGGATTTCATAGGCTCACCATTCATATAGAGCATACATGCCCAATCATCCCACCATGAGCAGACGTTATGTTCCAAAAAAAAGGTTCGGAAGAATACTCTGAAATGCTGAGAGACATAGATGCATATTTCATCGCTGATGACAATGGAATAAATGAAGCGTTCAATCGCTTTCCATCGAGGTTAGTGCAGGTGGAGAAGAATGTTACAGCCAGAAACAATAATCCCAATTTGAAGAATAGACATGGGCCTGCAAGTTCCTTACACTGAACAACATTGATTTATCCAAGACCGACGACCTCACTGGTCGTGGCGTTCCCAACAACATTTCCATGTAATGCAAGTGTGTGTAGTGTCATAAATCAATAAATTAATAGTTTCTCCTCATCTCAATGCAAATGCAAACTGCAGTGTAAGAT
>JZKD02S0778793.1:388517-410267 GCA_000966675.3 Picea glauca | reverse complement strand
TTTTTATATATATATTATTTAATTAATAATAATAATAACTAAAAAATTAATAATTTTATTTTAAATAATAATTTAGTAATTAGTAAATAATATTTAATTATTACATTTAAAATGTATTAATGTGTTCATGGTTGTGGCCGTGCATGTCAGCCATCAACTAGCAACAACCACATTAAGTAAAAAGTGGTTGATATACCCCCAAAAAAAGTGGAAAATGGGGTGATCTGCTTATATCAACCACTTTTTACTTAATGTGGTTGTTGCTAGTATAAATATATTTCAAAACCTTGTTCCTAGGGTTTTGGTCCCTTTTCTAATTAATTTTTACTTAAAATTCTCAATCTTCTATTTTATTTTCTATTGAGAATTTTTATCAGAAAACTATATTATTATTTTATATAATTATTTATTTTATTTCTCAGGAAATTTAAATTCTCCTTATTATCATGTATATGTATTTAATCATTTCAAGGAAATTTAAATTTATATGTGAACGTATCGTTAATGGAGTTGTCAGATGCACTGTGCAGCACTTATAGACATATTAGCAATTTAAGGAAATTTAAAGTTATTTTTACTATCGTATTAACAACGGAGTTGTCAAACCGCGCGAGCAACAGCTCTTGTGTGCGCGTTCAATGAGATTTGACGCCCTACACTAGTGACTAAATTCGACGCTGTTGGAACCCAAATCATAACCCTCACATTAATCGTGCGTTATAATAAGTGACACGAGGAAGAACACAACCTGGAACATCATTCTGCAACCATCACAACTAGATCAACGAAATCGGAACCATGAACCTAGAATCACAATTAGAGCCATGAAATCAGAACCAAAAAAATAAGTTTGACTAGTTTAAGAAACATGTCTATTGCTTTTATTACGATAATTTTAATATTTCAGATAAGATTTCAAACAAAATTTTAGAGGATCTCCTATTACTTAGTTTTACAAGATCCCCTGTAAAGGAAGGAGATAAATTTTACAAGATCCCCTGTAAAGGAAGGAGATAAATTTTACAAGATCCCTAAATCCTTTTTTTGACCTGTGCCCCGAGTTTGACCCAGGCGTTTGCTATTTTGAACTGCGATATGTTGAAGACTACTCGTGTTGTACTGAGATCTCATGTACATGCATAGAAAAATGACAAATCTTCAAGGATGTAGAGTAGAAAAACGATTCAAAGCTAACATTAAAATAAATTTTAGAAACTCAGTACGACAAACACAGCTACAACTATTTTTAATCGATTCATCACAAACCGTGTTCCAATTATTTTTAACCTGATTATCGACAAACTTAAGCCGTGGCTTATGAGGATATTCCTTTACTAATTCCGCCAGAATATTTGTTTTCTTAGAAGAGAGGTATTTGTATTTATTATAAATTGAATTTATACATTGGATTTCATAATTTAAAAATTGTTCCAATAATCATAAGATTTTATCTACTCTATTTGGATAGAAACAAGTGACGGAGTATCACGTCTGAGACAAGACACGAACAGGGTAGTTGCTTGTTGAACTCTGGCTCTTAATTACTTTCTTAGTTACGGAGTAGCAGCGTCTAAGAGAAGACACGAACAGGGTAGCTGCTTGTTGAACTGTCTCTTTAATTACTTTCTTTCTGTGATAAAAAAATAATATAAATAATGCACAACTTAATCCACCATTGAAAATGCACCCTTTAAAATAATAAAGGGGAAGGTTAAAGGATCTAAATACCAGATTAGATATCGTTTAACACATTCATTGATTGATACTGATACTTAACAAATTACAGATACTGAACACATTCGAGTGATTTATTGAACACATTCCGCTGATTCGTTCCTGTAAAATGACATTTAACAGAAAACGGATGAGATTAGAAATCATTCTCATGAATAAATTTGTAACACAATGAAGTCAAATCAAAATCCATTAAATTAGAGATTTCAATATTCCTAAATTTACTTGCGCTCTGATTACTACACCTAATTAAATAAGAAATCCACTAAAACAAACGAGGCACCTGCCTATCACATTTGACAATCGAAATCCACACAACTCTGTAGAGATATCGCAACAATTGTAGATCTTAGACCCTAGATTTACCTACTGTTCGAGATTTAAATCAGTTGGCTGAAGTCGTCTTCTTAGCTTAACCCCTTTTTAAAAAAAAAGGAGACAACGGTAAAGAGAACAAAGAGATCTTGTATTTGCTTATGTCTGTCGGTCTCCGCCTCTGTCCTGCAGCATGATAAAAAAAAAAAAAAAAGACAACGGTAAAGAGAACAAACGAATTCAAAGCGATAACAGACAACAAACCACCAAACAAATACAAACCAACCAAAAATACGAAACAAACCAAAAAAAAATGCAAACCAAGAAATACCAAACAAACTAAACATACAGCCATTAACATAATCATAAAGAAATCAATGAAAGGATCACTCCTCCACACCATAGGACTATCTCTATACTGGTAGAGACAGAGATCGAGACGAGAGAGCAACGGAATGAAACGATGAGGGATTTTTTCTCTGTTCTCCGACAGAAAAAACAGGAGCGGCTAGCGAGCATTTCGAAAGGGAAGGGTGAGAAGGTCGAAATGAAACCCTAACTCTCTAATAAATTCAAAATTGGATCAACACCACTTTTACCTTCCAACGTTAACGTAAAGGTTGTTCGAAAAATGCAAATTGATCCGTTCAACTCTAACGTTATTTGGATGCTAGAGTTGTTATGAATCAACGGTAACTAAAAATACCGAAATATTCAAAATTAATGCGACCAGAAAAAACAGGAGCGGCTAGCAAACAGGTCGAAAGGGAAGAGTGAGCAGGTCGAAATTCAACCCTAACTCTCCAATCAATTCAAAATTGGATCAAAACCACTTTTGCCGTGCAACAGTAACGTAAAGGTTGGTCGAAACGGCTAGCAAGCATGTCGAAAGGGAAGAGTGAGCAGGTCGAAATGCAACCCTAACTCTCCAATCAATTCAAAATTGGATCAAGACCACTTTTACCGTGCAACGGTAACGGTAAAGTAAAGGTTGGTTGAAAAATGCAAATTGATGGGTTCAACTCCAACGTTAGAGTTATTATGAAATATCGAAGATATCGAAATATTCAAAATTAATCCGTGAACTCTAACATAAATCTACGATATGTCAGAACTCTAACAGAAATATGTATGCCATGCTTTTGCCTCATGATATCTCACAGTAACAGAAATTTCAGAGATGATGCCTTTTAGTGTACACAAATGGAAGGTGCTTTTTAGTTTACATATGATTTAGTTTACCGATGTGAAGTTTAAGTGTATGGTAAGTTAAAAGTCATATAAATGAGTTATTATTTGGAAAAAAAATTAATATAATTTTTTTATATATTTAACAATTTTTTATATTTTTTATTATTTAGAAGAAATTTAATATATTTTACAATATATATTTAATTTATATTATTACATATTTTTTATTAATAATTTAAAAACATTATCTTTAAATTAAATATATTTAATAAAATTATAAATAAATTATAAATAAAATATATTTAACAAAATTACAAAATATATTTATATAGTAAAAAATGTTTGTTTAATACATTTAAATGGTTTTTAAATGCAATCAATTTTATTAATTGAATATTCACCAATAAATAAAATAATAGAATTAGTTATTTGAAAAAATGTAGACATAAATTTATTGTTTTTATATGCCTTATACTATGGTATTTTTTATATTGTATTATTCTTAATTTTTATTATTAAGTAACTAGTTTTAATATTTAAATTTAATTTTTTTAATAATTTAACTATTTCAAACTTTCTAATATATTATTATACAAAATTTAAGTCCTATAAATTTATAAATTTATTGTAGTTATTATTGGTATCCTATAAATTATTATAGTTTTACTTTAGTTATTATTTATAATAATAATAATAATAATAATAATTTAATTTTAAGGTGTTTAATCACTAACTTAAGGTGGTCGAGAGGAGAATTGAACCATTGGATCCAACCCTTTTGAAGATATATTTTTTAAATTAAAAATATTATCAAAGCTTAAAAATTATTGTGCCAAAGGTTGATTTAGAATTTGAAAGCCTAAAAACTTTTCATCTCAAGGAATTTGATGTCTCCCTTATAAGAATATGTGTTTCCTCCGTAGAGGTCACAAGTTCAAATCCTTGGTATCTATCTTGGATGCAATCTTAAAATTATATTACTATTATTATTAGCATTAGAATTCAAAATTATTTCATTTTTTTAGTATGTAGATCATTTGTTGATGTCGAAACAAATCTTAAACTAAGTTTAAATCTTGGATTTTTTGCATTCATTTTCTTAGATTCATTTAGGGACCTAACCTACCTAACCCCTCAAGTGGGTAGAGTAATATATTTCCATGTAATAAAGGACAATATTAATAAGGCCTAGCAATAAGGAGGAATGAGTTAAATGTAAGAAGACCTAATAAAAGCTTTCGCTTCTAGAAGGATCTTCCTCTAGATTGTTCTTTTAGATAGATATATTTAGTATCAATAAGAATAAAGGGCATGAGAAGCTTGTCTTGGATATTATTGTAATAGACCTCTACTCTACTGGAGGTTGCCCCCTAGAAGAGGCAAGTGAACATTGCTCTCAGTAATTAAAACGCTCTTTCTGGTGTTATTATGGTATTATTGTGGTGTTTCTTTGGTTCTATCATTGTTTATCTTTGATGTCTAGCTAATTATTTATCTTCTGCAAATTATTCTATATCTGGAATATTACAAGTGGTATCAGTGTGAGGTTCCTCGATAGAAAATTGTGGATTAATTTTTTTGTTAAGGTAAGACATATTCTGACATATTTAATCTAGAGAGATTTGTCTTTATGTGCATAAACCCGCGGTAGGGGATTCATACATGTAGGAAATACAAGTGGTACTTAAGTGCACACATGTTCACCACCCTTGTAACCCTTGTTGGTACCCCTTCGAGTGGTAGCGCATCAGACAACACATGTATGCAGATCAACCTAGATCTCTTGAAGCCCTCCATAGATAAACCGATCGACCACTTGACTACTATAGTGCCACCGAGAACAAAACTCGGGAAAATACTCTCTAGTACCTGGGTAGTGAGGTAGTATGGCTAAGGGTACGATACCTATCAATTCTAAGATATTTCCCTTCAAGAATTGATCATCGTGGTACCTATCAATTCTAAGTCCATTTTTGGTGGTCCCATCGACCCATTTTTTTCCTTACCCGCACTTCCCCTCTCCAAATGGCCACCACTCGCAACCAAGACCTCCAAAATTCCATCAATCAAGCCCATGTATCCATAAAAAATGTCACATATAAGAGGGATTCTACCCATTCCCACATTGAAAAATCATAGCACAACGTTAACAACATGGAAGCCAACCTCACAACCTAATTGACCTCCATCCAGTCTGTTGTCAATCAATTGTTGAACCACCCTACGGGTCCTTTCTCATCAGCCCAAACTGATTCTAATGATTCCTGTTAGTCTCCTATTTTCACTCCAACTCCTTTCATCGTGAACCTTGTCTTCCCCGCATAGAAGTTAATAAGTTTGATGTCTTCGATCTTACCAATTGGTTGACTCAAATGAAGAATTTTTTTTCTCTCCATGGTATTACTAACGAGTTGGCCAAAATTTGCTATGTTGTCCTCTATCTAGATCCAGAACACTAGCAATGGTGGCAAAGGCAAAAAAAATCACGTCAGGGGTATATTTCCTAGACCCAGTTTTTTGTTGAGATCTATGCCCACTATCTCGGTCATTTGAACAAGTTAAAATAGTCAGGCATAGTGTAAGAATTCATCACTGATTTTGAGCATTTATCTTTTCGAATAGAGGGTATGYTAGATGCATTCTTCCGTGAATGCTTTAYCAATTGTCTCAAGGATSAAATTTGATCCATGGTTCTCATGGCCCACCCTTTAACTTCATTGGAAGCTACTCAACATGCTAAAGAGGCCCAACAATTTACTTTTTCCCAAAACAAAAAAMMCCCTTTTATTCCTCGTCGTCGACCCACTAATCCTAATCCTCCTATCACTCTSCTCAAGTTCCAGAAACTAACTAGGGTTTAAATGGATGAATGGSAACTAAAGGGTATTTTCTATAATTATGATGAAAATTATTTTTCGGGGCACAAGTGTAAGGAATAAAATCTATTTATGGTCCTTTCCGAATATGTTCTTGAAGAGGATGTGACAGTTATCCTTATTGAATAGCCTTCCCTTCCTGATGCCACCCAGGAGCCTGCTGACCCACCTGAAGTTGACCCGCTTATTTCCTTGCATGCCCTCACTGGCTTATCGGTGAAAAAAATGCTCACGCTCATTGGCTACAATAATCATAGGAAGGTCATCATCATTGTTGACAGTGGTAGCACCCACAATTTTATTCATCGTTGCATTCCCCGGGAAACAAATTGCTATATTCATGATGTCAATAATTTTCAAATCATGATATCCAATGGTGGGTCCATGAAATGTGGTGGGCATTGTGAAAATATTCGTCTTCAAATTAGACGTTACCAAGTGAAATCTCATATGTTTTCCATTGACATAGGAGTTTGTGACATTATGCTAGGTTCTAAATGGTTACACACATTGGGTCCCATTATTATGGATTTTAAGGAATTAACCATGCAATTCCAACAGGAAGGACAAAGGTATCAATTCCAAGGTCTCAAATTTGTTTCACCTCGGATCATTAGTTCCAATCATATGGAAAATCTCCTCAAGAAAGGACACTCAAGTATCATTGATAAAATCCATTATATTCAAGCCATTGAGACACCCTCTGTGCATCCCGACCTCCAAGATATCCTTTACAAACATCAAGTTGTTTTTTCCACCCCTCAGGGACTTCATCTTTCTCATGGTGTTCATGATAATTTTAGTCCACTTGTTGCTGGAAGTCTTCCTCCCAATGTTCACCCTTATCCTTACCCCTTTGCCCAAAATAATGAAATTAAGAAAATAGTGCAGGAATTTCTCTAAGCCATTGTTATCCACCCTAATAACATCCCTTAACCTTCCCCTATGGTCATGGTACTTAATAAAGAAGGTACTTGGCGCATGTTTCCAGAATTTGTTGTGCTAAATAAGCTCACCATCAAGAACAAGTTCCCCATTCCTGTCATTGATGATCTCTTGGATGAGTTGAGTGGTGCTCAGTACTTCACTAAACTTCATCTGCATTGTAGCTACCACCATCTACGTATGCAAGAAGCTAACATGCCCAATACTACCTTTCAAACTCATGAGGGTCACTATGAGGTTTTGGTCATGCCCTTTGGCCCGTGTAATTCCCCCTCCACCATCCAAAGCCTCATGAATCATGTCTTTCATCCTTTTATTCGTCATTTTGTCTTAGTTTTAATTGATGATATTCTCATCTACAATAAAACTTGGCAATCTCATCTTTCCCATGTGGATCAAATTCTCCATCTATTCACGCAGCACCAACATTTCCTCAAATTTTGTAAATGTTCCTTTGGAGCCTTAGGACTCGAGTACTTGTGTCATATTGTTAGAAAGGTTGGTGTCTGGGTGGATCCTAAAAATATTGAAGCAATGCGGGATTGGACTCGCCCCAAGAATATCAAAAGATTGCGTGTTTTTTTGGGTTTAACCGACTATTATCACAAGTTTGTTTGGAATGACGAAAAGATTGTAGCCCCTTTCACTCGTCTCCTTAAAAATATTTTTTTTCCCTTGGACTCTCGCAACGGATCAGGTTTTTCAATATTTGAAGGAAACTATGTGTACTACTCTGGTCTTGGCCCTTCCTATTTTTACAAAAACCTTGAATGTGATTCCTCATGCAGAGGAATTGGAGTTTTCCTTATGCAAGAAAGAATACCTTTGGCCTTTACCAAAAAACATTTTTCCGAACTCCATTTCGGCCAATCAATCTATGAAAAGGAAATGTTGGCTATTCTCCATGAAGTGGATCTATGGCGCCCTTATCTCCTAGGGAAATGCTTCCAAATTAATATATATCATCAAATCCTCAATTATTTTCTGCAACAACGACCTTCCTCCCTAGAGTAATGAAAATGGCTAACTAAGGTCTTTTGTTATGATTATGAGATCATTTACAAGAAAGGAAAATAAAATGTTCTTGATGACACTCTTTCTCGAAAATATGAAGATGAAGGGTCCCTTTTTCCCCTCTCCTTCATTGTACCATATTGGCTCCAAGATGTGCACCAAGAATGGCTACACGATCCTAAAATCTTGCATATGATCCAACAATTTAACTCCAACTCTCTAGTTTCCCCAGGGTACTCTTGGCACAACGATGAACTTCACGAAAAAGGTAATTTGTATATAAGTAAATAGTCACAACTTAAATCTACGGTGCTTTATGAGCTCCATGATACTCCCATAGCTAGGCATTCAGGGTTTCCCAAAACCTATGATCGGGTGAAACCCTTTTCTTTCTGGGATGGTATGAAAAAAGATGTTCACACGTTTGTAGCAGAATGTGATTCTTGTAAATGCAACAAAGGTAAAACCATCAAACCTCCTGGCACACTCCAACCGCTTCTAATTCCACACTCTATTTGGAGGGACATCTCTATGGATTTTATTATGGGATTACATAAATCAAGAAATAAGTTTGTCATCATGGTGGTTGTGGATCATCTTTCCAAGTATGGTCATTTATGTTCTCTTCAACACCCATTTACCACATCAATTGTGGCTCAACTTTCCATGGATCATATCTTCAATCTTCATGGCATGCCTCATTCTATTGTTTTTTATCAAGATCCAAATTTCACCAACAACTTATTGCAACAACTGTTCAGACACCAGAGCACCCAATTGCATCTCAACACCACCTATCATCCTAATATTGATGATCAAACTAAAGTCATCAATAAGTGTTTGGAGACTTATTTGAGGTGTTTTTCCTCTGAAAGGAAAAATCAATGGGCTCAATAGTTACCATTAGGTGAATGGTGGTACAACACTTCTTACAATACAACTACTCACATGACTCCTTTTGAAGTAGTATATGGCCAAAAGCCACCTTGAGTTCTCTTCTACATGCCAAGTGTATCGAAGGTCCAGGCAGTTGACCAAACACTTACAATTCCTGAGGATATTCTCCATACCCTCAAATATACTTTGGGCATGGCCCATAATCGCATTAAGCAACGAGTTGATCAAGGCCAATCAGAACGAAAATTTGCTGAAGGAGACTAGGTATTTCTTTGGCTACAACCTTATAAGGAAACTTCACTCTAGGCCAAACATTTTTAGAAAATGACACCCAAATTTTATGGTCCTTATACAGTTCTCAAACATGTTGGGAAATTGGCCTATCAGTTAGATTTACCCAATCATTCTAAGCTCCAACCTATTTCTCATGTCTCTTTCTTAAAGAAAGTAATTGAAACTAAGTTCCAAACTCAAAAAAATCTTCCTGATTTGGATGAAAAAGGATCCATCTAGTTTCAACCATAAGCAATTTTGGACCAGGGAGAGCATCGTATTCGCCAGTGTACCATGAAGGAAGTGTTAGTTGAGTGGAAAGATACAACTCCAACATATGCCACCTAGAAGCTCGCTAACATTCTGCAACAATTTCCTCATCTCAATTCTTGATGAAAATGATTATTCTAAGGGGGAGGGCATGTTAAGGAGATAACCTACCTAACCCCTCAATTGTGTAGAATAATATATTTCCATGTAATAGAGGTCAATATTAATAAGGCCTAGAAATAAGGAGGAATAAGTCAAATGTAAGAATACCTAATAGAAGCTTCCGCTTCTAGAAGGATCTTCCTCTAGATTGTTATTTTAGATAGATAGATTTAGCATAAATAGGAATAGAGGGCATGATAAGCTTGTCTTGGATATTATTGTAATAGATCTCTACTCTGCTAGAGGTTTCCCCATTGAAGAGGCAAGTGAATATTCCTCTCAGTAATCAAAGTCCTCTTTCTCGTTTTATTCTGGTATTAGTTTGGTATTATTGTGGTGTTGTTCTCGTTATATCATTGTTTATCTTCCATTTCTAGCTAATTTTTTATGTTCTACATACTATTATATATCTGGAATATTACAGATTCCACATTAGTTAATTACTAGCTTTACTTTAATTTATGAAATAAGTGAATTATAAAATGAAACAAATGAGCAAAAGAACACACTATTCACACAAAAATAAACACAAGTTATATTCTTGGAAACCCAATACCAGATAAAACCTAGCTAGAAGGTGATGCCTATGCTCTAATATCTTTTCTTTAGTTATGGAAATGTAAATACAAAGAAGGAGACACTCATTGTGGAGTTTCCTTTGACATCATGGCATGTATGACTACTACATAATATTGGATGCTCTACTCAACTATGCAACCCTTTCTCCTTCTACCATCCTGGTATTTAACGTAGCTCGATATCCATCTAGGGTTAGCGTTTTGATTCCTCCTTTTTCTTACAATTTGATTTATTCTTCCTTTTCTTAGAATTTGATTTATTCTCATTTCTCCTTAATTTATTTAATATTTGTATTTTAATTCCTTAATTAAACTTAGACTCAAACTTAGTCTTAGGCTTAGACTCTTGTTAATCTTCTATGTTTATAATTTATTGACTAATTAATATTTTATCTTGAAAAGGTCTAAACATTTCATTGTTTCTAGGCCACCTAGATTTATTGACTCAAGTTTTAATTTCGCGACGTGCCCTTCAAGACGCACCTATGTGCTCCAAGGGTTCAACTCACCTTTGACTAGTTTTGGAAGTTTGTCTGACCCTTTGGAGTCAACACTCCATTCGGTCAACCTTCTGAGAAACTAATGTCTTCTAAGGAATAAGGACTCTACCTTATTGAAGGCCCCTTAGAAAGCTTTGTTAGCAACTGTCTCAGTATGCCCTCACGACATCATGGACCACTCAAACTAGGTAATTGTTAACCTATAGTTATGTCCATGGAGGGAGCGCTAGTAGGCTGTGACAGGGACACTACCACACCTGTCCCTAAATGTTTGGATTCTGTGCATGGCCCCTTTACTCCTTATGTGAGTCAGATTAAAAAGCAACATCAAGCCTGCATACATTGAAAAAAAAGTTTCAATAATATATATACTTAAATCATATTGAAATGAATCATCTGTCATATGTGCATAAAATGAAATAATCAAACAAATCAAATTCACTCCCTAACTCAATCCAAAGTTCGAGGAAGTTCATTGATGCCATCCACATCCATATCATGTCATGTGTCCTGCACATTCATGAAAACTTGTGAATATCGTCTGCTGATATATATACATCAAAATAACAAAAATTCAAAACACATCATCATCATCATATATAACCCATAATCAAAACAAAATCACAAGTTACCATAATTGGATCACTTGCACGCAAGTGTCCTCAAAGAATATGTCAATAAAGGTGTTCTCAGTAGAGTTTGATGTTACACAGTGATCCCACCACGATGGAATATTTAAAGTAACTACAATTATTGTGACTAGGACCATCACACTATGTCTCTCATGTAAATGACTAATCCAGAGGTGTCCTCACTCTCTCCCTACTTTACCATTTCTAGTTTCTACATGGATCACTTCGACCCATCGATCCACAGTTCAACAAGTACCCTCTTCCTATATCGATTCATAGCATACCAGTGACCACATCCTTTTTTCCACCTCCACATTTATGTTCTAGTAATATATTTTCTAATACATAGACCACAATCCTTTGAAATTCACTAACACTTCATCCCACTTCTACTAAATCTCATGACATATGCTATTATCATCAGTGAATTTGTAATGATCACGCTAATACATTATTACTTTCCATGCGATTATATTCTCCATGCACATTCCTTTCACTAGCTATATACCTTCCATTTTCATTGATGCGCTATATATAAACACAGCCCCTTCGTCTCACTTCATTACACTGCATATTGGTAAGGTTTGTCACTTTCTCACCAATGCACTACTCATTTATGAATTTATCTCTCTCATCACCAAGGTACCATAAGAAGGATATCAAACCCTCATTATCATTGAGTGCATCAATGATGATCTTCTTTCTTTATCTAACATTGACCTAGTGAGCAAGGCCCAACTTCTCCTTCATCCTATATTATACTCCTCTATTTCGGTTCCTTCTTGTTGTGCCCGTTAGTCAGTCTCACACATGTTCTTCTACATGATGAGTAACTGATACCTACCTCACATGTTCTGATTCATGATCAAGGTTACAATCAAACCTGTCTATGTTGCCAACATATTTAATCGCACATGCCATACTAGCTTGTTTAGTTTTCACTTTTTAATTTTACAACTAAATTTGGATTGTAAAATAAATATCTATCATCATATGGGTTAAACACAACACCTATTGGTCTTGTGCTAGATATGAAGCATACTTTGGAAGAAACTTGGTCCTCCTAGCTCCTAGATAATACTAAGCGCTTTGATGCATCACTGCAGTGTGAATGGATGAATTAAGATGTTATACATCACATATTACATAGTAACTTGTGGAATAAATTTTGGGTGAAGAAACAACGAAAGACGTACCCTAACTTCCATTAAAAAATTCTCTTGAGCACAATTTTTCAGCGTTTTTCAAAATGATTTTTTCATCATTGGAGAAAATTGATTGTATGATTTTTTCCATTCTAATTTCAACACAACTCATGGAATCGAAATTCGAGGCCCAGAAGTGCCAAAACGATCAGCAAGGATTTATAGCCTAGCAATCTCTATCATCCATGACACCAATCTAATATTCAAATGCCATGTTAAATTATTTTCTACAAGTGTATCCCAATGTTCTTCGTGCCGCAAAAAGAGGTATTTATAATGGATTTCGTCTGAGTAATTTATGAGACAAGAAACTTAAAAACCTCTTTCAACAAAGTGACTCATAAGTATTCTCCGTTTCACACCCATGCACAAACAAATTGGATTGACTAAATTTATTTCAATTTAAAATCATTTAATTTAAAATGATTTAAATTTAAGTTTCAAATAACCTTAATGCATTTCAATTACATGCTTTGGATTAAAATATTATTTAAAATATATGCAAATTCATAACCAATAGGTCAAGGAAATAAATAAGACATACGTTGGATTGGTAGTATGTGAGTAGTCATTTAATACACTATAAATCAGGTGGATTTGGAGGAAACTTGACCCGTGTGCTCCATCAACTTCCATGTTAAGACATTAAAATACTTTCCTCTTTCCTTTTAAAGCCCTTAACAAACTCATAAAAACCAACGTGCATAAATTATCAGAGACTTTAGAATGAACTCATTGAGGGATATGGGATGAACTACCCCACATGATCGAAGAAGTTAATAGTAAGTGCTTTGTTGTCAATCAGAGTAATTCAAAACAAGTTCTGTGATTTACATCGAAGAGGTACCCGACAAGTGTGCCACATACATTATGACCATGTCATTTTATAACAAGTGCATTGATTCTCTTTGAAGGAGTTTAAAACAAATGTGTTGATCCTCTTTAGAAGAGTTTACAACATTTTATTTGATTCAAACTCGACGACAATGAAACTAACTCCTCTGATAGTTGTAATATGTATATGTTCCAAACGTATATGTAATTGTAATATGTATATGTTCCAAATCAAGTATATATTTTGAAGCATGTGAATAAACTTTGTTTTGGTTGTAAGTTTAAATGAAGAAAGAAGTGATGAAGGGCAATCCATAAATCTCCATTTATTAAGGCTTGAATTTGGAGTATGGTGCGGAGGGGGCATGGCATGGCATGGAATGCCACCACCTTCCCCTTTTTTTACTTATTATTATTTAAAACATTCAAATGTGAGGTGGATTGAGTAGATAGAAACCCTCATTTATCAAATAATTTTTTTATTTTAATCATTTTAAAAGATTCCTCCTTTTAAAAAACACAATTTTTAACTTAAACCATTTTAAAAATATTTTCCCCACTTATTTAAAATCAAAATCAAACCAACTATTATCACATGAAAACCAAAATTTATTTCTTGAATATTCAAGCTAAGTATGCACACCACTTGACGATGATATAGAGATGGATCCTAGGCTCAAATATTATAGTAACTACTTTCCCAAGGAACTTAAAAAAATGGTCATAGACAAGATCACTTGAATAAGTCGCAAGATAGGCACGAGTCACTCTCGGTGAAGTTCATAACTTATCCGGGCATCTTGTACTAGTCAGGTTTATAACTCATCCTCTGATTCACATAGGAAGAGTTCTTTCAAACTCCTCCAATGAAAATCAAAGGAGTTTTCACTAAATCCTCTGATAAGGGACAAGACCCCCCAGAATAATATTTGTATTTTGGGCATAAAGTTTGACTTGGTTGTCAATTTTGCATGTTATTTGTACCATTGGAAATGCATTTCCAAGATCTACGACTTCTTAGATCTACGATTTAAGAAATTACTAACCAATTGTCTTCATTTTTCAGGATTAATATCTGACACCTTGTTAACCTCTCAAGAGAACACAACACCTTAGCCATAGGTAAAGGAACCACAAATCATACTCACAGAAGTTTATGTGATATTTCAATTAATCAATGTCTCAATTAATATGCATTTTAAAGATTAATATTAATTTTTTATTCTAATATTGGTCATAATAAAATGTCTAATAGTGCCAAGTACCAATGTCGAGAGGAGTTCATGCAGAACATACTCATGATGCAATATACAATCAAGGAATACAAAGAAGAAATAGAAACAAATGAAGTAGAAACAAGGAGAACCAAAGGAAATCAAGCTAAAATTATTGAGGAAGTAAACCAAACACTATAACGATAAATTCCCTAATGTCTGAGACAATCGTTACAAGCGATGAGATGCACTACAGCCAAAACCCACTATGGCCTACCTGAGCTAGAGGACAAATTCAAAATATAATTGTTGTCTTTAAACTTAGCATCACAAAGAGAATAAGGACAAACATTGGTAGGAGAAAGGTCATAGGGATAGGTGAAAGGAAAAGGGTCACATGAACTTCATTAAATACTAGAACGATACCCAAAGAAAGTGGTTTTTGTCTCTTCAGATATTGTATATTTGTGAACTATTTTGGTAATATATTATTAACTGAAATTGAGAAGCCATTCCTTGGTGTTTTTGTGTAATATTGTTGAAACTATTAATACAGAGAGTCTATTAAGGCCAACTTTGGATAGGGATAATAACTTGTGTGTGTTTTTGTTTTGCTGGGAACTATTTCAAGTGAAATATATGATGCTCACATGGGATGTAAGGACATGTTTGTTTATAGACTATTCTTATGAAATCTATGTGAATCTTACAAATTTTTTTATTGTTTCTTATATTACATGTCCTAAGAGAATGAGTTGTGAATGTATGCAGAAAAATTGACTTAGACTTTTCTAGTCATATACTTGTGTGCATGTGTTTCTAATTGTGTGCCTTAATGAAAACTATTTGATTGGGGGTTTATGCATATTTTAGTTTCACTGCAAATCATTATGATATCCACTCCTAGCTAGGATAGGATATATTCAAAATAGGTTATCTATATGAAATTACATAGTCGTCATATACATCTTCCATTTTCATAACCATCCATCATTCATACTCATTGATGGATCGGGCCACAATCGGTAAAACCAAATCGTGAATGGTTGTCGGGCTAGAATCTAAATGGGTACCTTATTCAAAATAGTGAGAGGTCTAATCAAAACTTCTAACCGGTGGTCACTTCTTACTATTTTTGGGTGAAATTAGACTTGCCAATAGAATTGGTGCTAGAATGAGGGCTCGATGACAATATTCCCCATGTGGCATATTTTTTATTAGAATTTTAACCAGCCCACTACTTCTTCCTAAACCCTTGTATGGGATGACCTTTTGAGTCTTTTGAGACCCACAAAGGTCATTTCAGTCAATATAATCAATCTCTTGTCAATCCCAATTTCAATGGTGAAGGGGATGTCTATGCATTCACACATATCAATTAGTTTGACATCACTCAACAAAATATTAATAATGTTCAATACATTCAAATATGTTGACTAATCATCCTCACCTTCGAAGAGAGGATTAAAACCTCGTTTAGGACATTTTCAACAAAATCGATTCATAGTTGGAAAAAAAATTGGAAATTTTTACTGCCACCCATGAAGATTATGTCTATGATGAACTCTTTGATGAAATTGCATGAATCCATAGGTCCAAGAATGAATATTTCAATTACTTATTTTGAAGAATCACACATATTTACTATATATTTCTTGAAAGTGATGAACCCTCACACCAAGAAATATTCTATTGGTTTTTATATCTCATCTCTATTTCTAAATGGTACAATATGGATGATCAAACTATCTCTCATTTACACAATTTAGATTTAATCATGAAGGATTGGGAAAACACAATCTCTAATAAACACTCTATTATAGCTATGTGGGAATCTTTACTAGAAATATCATACCCATTAGACTCGGAATGTGAACCATTGAATGATTCCTCTTTAGAAAATCATGAACATATTCCATTCTATGATGAATCTCTTACCCAATAAATCCCATCATTTTCATAATCTAAAAAATTTACATTCTCTTTATACAGATATCTTTGACATTGATCACTCACATGAGAAATCATTTGTTTATTGCACATCACACTCTTCGAGTTTCTCTTTTAATAATGCAACATTGAATGATAAACTAGAACAATAAACAATTTCCCATTCCTAATTGATCAATCATACTTTCTTAATGGAAATTCATCCATGGCACATAATGTTATCAATCCTTCACAATTTAGATTTCTGGAAAATGCGGAGACACAATTTGATATCACTGTCTTCATTTTCGATGAATAATTTTCGGTTTCAAAATTGAATGTGAGTACTAACATATCATTCGTTGGTCCTACACAATATTAAATTTATGAACTTGCGCATGGATGTTAATCATAGACAAACCAAAGTGTGCAAAGCATAACAAATTCTTAAATATCCATGAATAAATCACAATTAATGAACAACCTATCACCATGCAAAGAATAACAAATATTGAGTTGATCCAAGAGCCTTTATCATCTCAATATGCTCTAGAATTACTAATTAATCCTTAGGTTAAAATTCATCAATAGTCCTTGGATGTTAATTCATTGCTCTAGCACGATTCACATGATTTCATTGATGTCATATGAGAGGCTTTAGATTTATCTTTCACTCAATGTTTCCCTCGAACATTCCACCATCATATCTCATATCATCATGCATGGTATGTGAAATATGGACCTAAGGATATTTGCATCGATAATGAAGAACTATGATTTGAATTGATAATTACTTCAAGCTCTCATTGTCTTATTTCAATCCTTTGGATGAATGATTCCATCCACTTTGAAATTCCATCACAAAGTAAAACACATGAAAATTTCATTTTTGAATATCATCAGGTATGTCACTCACTTTCTATTCCCTTCCAACAATCATATAGTGATCATTGTAAATTTTATGACATGATAAAATCTTGGTTGGAGGAATCCTACACGTATGCATTTCCCATGAACAATAGCGATCTCAAATTCAACTTGTTGGGTGGAGACTCTCTTGAATCGGTCCTTCCTATATTTCATCTCTCACTGCTTCACTCCCTGCAATTGACCTTCAATGAACATGTGGTTACAATTTTGGAGTTACTTCTGTTAGCACTCTGTAAATCCATTATGTTGATGAACAAATGACAGAGGTAACTATTGAAACCAACTTTGAGATTTGAAACTAGCCTTTCGGACCTGGAGATGGCTCTCTCGTAAGACTTTGTCTCAGTACGGGATATGGCTCTAAGATATCGGCTATATTTAACACCTTTGAAATAATAATTTCTAGTTATATTGGCGCAAGAGAGTAAGACATTGGGCTATGGAGTCAGTTCAAGAAAACAATAGAAAGAAATGACTTGGTGATTAAACTTGAGAGGATAAAGGCTAAGTGAGTAACAGTCTTCAGTTTAAAGTCATAGTGTGTGGTGGGAGAAAAACAAAAGAAGAAACTTGGAGCACTGCTAAGCATGAATTCAGAGTTAACTTAAAAGAAAATGGTTGGTCTAATTAGCGTGAATCCTAGGGTACAACTTAGTGAATCCTAGGTTCAAAATATATTCCTATTTAGACAAAAATAGATATTAAAAAATAATACAAGAAGTAAGTATGCAAAGAAAGGAAACAATACATCCAACTGCTGCAATTATAATCTTTTCATCAGAGCTCTGGGAAATTTTCATTAAATTTCAATCGAGCTCAAACTACATTCAATAGACATTGTCTACACTAGTTTTCCAACCAACCTTGCTTAAATAAAAAAGATCAAATATATAGGAGAGGGAGCCACTTGGGCTACCTTTCTCTTCTAACTAACATATCTAAAAACTAGGAAATTGATTGTTCTTCGTTAAACAACTCTTCACATGATGCTTTTCCAAAAATAGACAACAAATACATATGGCTACATCATGACTACTTGTATTCTGCCACGGGGATTCGGTTATCGACCAGGTCTCATCATGAGAGAGTGATGTCTCAATTCTTTCCCTCGATCAGATATCTAAACGGACAAGTGTTTGTCAGATTCCTTCTATCTACTGCAATGAATTTGATTTCTGTTGGGGAGTTTGTGTGGCAAGTGGCCATTGACTACCATGGTCCTTATAAAAATGAAAAATTGTTTTAGGGCGATGCCTCCTTAAAAAATTTCAAGATTTTCTCCTGTTTTGGGATGAGGATGAACTCGGATAATCATGTTTCTTATGCACGCTAGCAAGAGCTACGCTGGCTTTCTCCTCGACCCCTTCACATGCTTTGAAATGATTTGCATAACTTTCACATAGTTGTCGGATTGTATCTTGTGCCTCTCTAACCTATCTCTTGAGCCAAATCATGTTCCCTTCACGGCCTTGCACTAGTGACACTTCTAAAATCTTTATTGTTAGTTGTTGTCTCAACTCCCTGTTTTCCTAGTAGAGTTCGACGATGGATAGTTTCACCTATTTCAGCTGCTGAGATGGATCTTGAACATTTGTACCTGTGAAATTCATCCTCCTCATTCTTATCCCACTTTCTTGTCTTGTACCTTCAACAGGTTCCTGTCGAATAATGCACATAAGTAATTCTTCGACAATTGATCTCGCGCACAACTTGTTTGGGACTCGGTTTCCCCCATTTTCCTTGTTCTTCCTTGGCCTTCCCCTTACCTGAGGTATTTGATATTGGGGAGATAGGGCTTCTAATTCCCTTCCTTACTTCTCAGGCCCATCGACTCCATGTTTTGTGTGGTGTTATATAATTGTTTCAACGGGTAAAGGGATAACTCTGTTTTTATCCTTGGGGATGCTTGTTGTGAGTGAGAACAAATCCCACTCTCTTTGGGGCTCAGGTCAGGCGTTTTTTCTACGTTGTGTGCCCTTTATTATGTTTTGGGAGGTCTCCATGAAGCGACCATTATTTATCTTGTGCGTGGTAGATACAACAAATTCCCAAGGCAAAAAATTTGATCAACCTGGGCTTGCGAGAAAAATTACAAACAGTTCGTGAATTAGATTTCACGAATAAAATGGGTGCAGAGCATATGGAATTTATAAAAAATTGAGAGGAAGGAGGAATTGTGCCAAGGAACATTGAATTCATTCCAAATAGATGTTTTGAATCGAACTACAGATTTTCCATAGCACATCCCTGCGTGTAAAGTACAGGCGATAAGGGTTACAGGGCATACATGATATGAATGCCGTGATTTTTAATTTTCCCATCCTTCATAATGAGTTGATAATGGTTAATTCACTTGCCGAAACTACTTCTATTAACTCCTTGACTCGACATGGGGCACGTAGAGACTCCCTTTTAATAGGACTCGACTCTCTGGGAATAACATACCCGTACCATTTACACATGTTTCAACTCTGACATCCCTTCATGTTTCCAAGGGACAAACGACCACTTCTTGATTTTGAACCTTCTATTGTTAAGTACCTGACCTTACGTACCTTTACATACAAGTAATTACTCAACTAAAAATAACCCTAACTGAAGGAAAAATGGCGGTGCTAATAGTTGGCTCCAACAAGTATGTTATCCTCCATGCAAGGTAGCACGGAACAATAGACTAGGTGCTTGGTCATTCGGCCTCATTTAGCTTTCAGACGTATGACATATGAAGAAAAAAATAAAAAACAAGATGAAACCTAAACCTATCTACACATTTCCTAAATAGACTCAGCATAAACTCAGGGCCTTCACCTTGGGCTTCAATTTTCTGCTAACTTATTGACTCAACACAAAACAAAATGACTATTTACAATGGTATGTGACTCAAACAGAATTTACTTCACTAGATAGTGTTTGAGGAACCTTTCGTTTACAGGCCCACAACCAATGGAATCTCCATTTAATTCTTCTAGGAAATAAGCATTATTTCCGCGATATGCACTGATTTTGAAAGGACCTGTCCAAAGATTGTCAAACTTTTTGTGATTTCCTTTATCTTCATTTCTCGCATCCCATTTCAACACCAGATCCCCCAACTGAAACTCCTCTTTCTTAGAATACTTGTCAAAGGATTTCTTCATCCTCTCCTACTGGAGCCATGATCGATTGTACAACTATTCCCTCATCTATTGTGTGTGAATTAGCTGATTTATTCTCCTCTACACGTCATCTGGATCGACCTCCTACTCTTGCATCAACTTTCTAACAGGAAACCCTAGTGAGGTAGGGAAAATTGCGTACACTCCATATAAAATATGCAAAGGCAACATTGAGATAAACTTCTTGGTGGTAACCTTGTCTTCCCACAATGCGTAAATAAGATTTTTATGCCAGGCCTTCTTGTTTTCTTGCAGGAGCCTTGTGGAGCCGTGATCGATTGTACACCTATTCCCTCACCTGTTGTGTGTGAATTAGCTGATTTATTCTCCTCTACGCGTCATCTGGCTCGACTTCCTGCTCTTGCATCAACTTTATGACATGCAACCCCAGTGAGGTAGGGAAAATTGCTTACACTCCATATAAAATATGGAAAGGAGACATTGATATAAACTTCTTGGTGGTAACCTTGTCTTCCCACAATGCGTAAATAAGATTTTTATGCCACACCTTCTTGTTTTCTTGCAAGACCCTTTTGATGATCTTGGTCAAGATTTTGTTCGATGATTCAACTAACCCATTTCCAGAGTAATTTGGCCATTGTCAATAGTATGACCAAGAAAATTTATTTGAGTTTGGAAAATCTCAATCTTTTTCTTTGATAGGACTAGGCCAACTTGCATGATTACCTGCAAAATCTTTTTCAGATGTTTAAAATGTTGATCCATAACCCTTTGGAATTTTGCAGGAGCATTCTTCAATCCAAATGGCATCACATTCCATTCATAATGCCCAATAGGGACATTAAAAGTAGTTTTAAGTTTATCCTTTTCACTAATGGCCACTTGCCAAAACCCTGACTTTAAGTCAAACTTTGAAAAAATCTTTGCCCCTGCAATTCTAGTGACCAAACTGCTTTTATTTGGAATGGGTTATGTATCATCAGCTAGAACTTTGTTTAAGGGTTTGTAATTTACTACTATCCTAGGAACTCCCCTGATTTGTTATGAATGTTTATTTACATAGAACCCATAATAGTTCCAAGGACTAGTGGATTTTCTAATCAGTTCTTTGTTGAGTAAACCCTCAATTTCTTCT
>JZKD02S0778793.1:304548-354553 GCA_000966675.3 Picea glauca | reverse complement strand
AGTATATCCACTCAATGTGAAATCATGATCTCCATCATAGCTGAGACCACAATCTATTGTACCTTTAAGGTACCTCATCACATGTTTTTCAGCCACTAGGTGAACATGTCCGAGTTCTACCATAAAATGACTCAAGGTGTTCATGGAAAAAAAAATGTTTGGTCTAGTGTTCGTCAGATACATCAGCGATCCAATAATCTGTCTGTACAGTGTGGCATCAATCAACTCTGGTGAAGTGTCAACCAACAGCTTCAGCTTTGGTTCCATGGGTGTATTCATGGACTTGCACTCCAGCATGTCGAATCTCTTCAGGATTTCGACTGTATACTTCCCTTGGTTAAGGAAGATCCTCTCAGGACTCTTCCATACCTCAAGACCTAAGAAATAATGCATTAGGGCAAGGTCCTTCATTTCAAATTCCGAGGAAAGTATCTTCTTACATTCAGTGATGAGATTTTATTCTCCAGTTAAGAATAAGTCATCCACATATAGCAGTAATATTATTGGCTCATCGTTCATGACCTTGAAGTAGAGGTTAGAGTCTACTTTACTCTTGGTAAAGCCTAAGATCGTCAAGAAACTGTCTATATGGCCATACCAAGCTCTAGGATCTTGCTTGAATCCATATAAGGATTTCTTCAATCAGTAGACATGAGACTTCATGTCTTCACCCTCGAATCCTTGAGGTTTCTCTATATACACTTCCTCTTCAATGACACCGTTTAGGAAATCTATCTTCATGTCCATCTGGTGCAGCTTCCACTTCATCTTAGATGCAACAACTATGATGGTTATGATCGAAGTGTATCTGGAAACAGGAGCGAATGTCTCTTCATAGTCAATGCCTTCCTTCTAGGAAAATATACGAGTGACAAACCTTGCTTTATACTTATCAATACTTCCATCAATAGCATGCTTTATTTTGAAGAGCCATATGGAGGATACAACATCTTTACTCTTCGGTCAGGGAACTATTTCCCATACTTCATTCTTCATTATGGATTGGTATTCCTTTGTCATGGCATTTTCCCATTCTTTCCTTTGAATGGCTTCTTCAAAGAATGTAGGCTCCTCTTCTAGAAGATCAAACATCAAAGCCGTATAACTCGAGAATGGCTTTGGTCTTTTCACCTGTCTCATAGTTCCTTGGGGAACACCGTACTTCTCTCCATCTTGAATAATCTCTCTAGCCCAAGATGACTTCCTTTTATGGAGGATTGTCATCTGAAGAGGTTCTTGAACTTCCATAATTTCATGATCTTCTAGTAAATCCTCATCAGGGGAAGTTACGACTTCCCTCACTGGTTCAACAGCTCTGGGAACCTCCCTCACTGGTTCAACAATCCTGGGGATTACGGGTTCCTCTTCATATACTTCTTCGAGATGACATCTTCTTGATTTCTTAAGTGCTTCATTTTCATCAAAATTCATGTCCCTGTTGATCTCAATGTAACGGTGACCTGGTATATAGATTCTTAAGGCCTTGGAGACCTCACTATATCCCATAAATATTCCCTTATTTTTTGAAGGTTCCAGCTTGTTTCTCTTCTCTTTCGGTATATGAATAAATACTGGGCAGCCAAATATTTTGAGATGGCTTACCTCTGGCTTCTTTCTGGTGAAAATCTCTTCTCGAGTCTTGAGCCCAAGTGCACTATGGGATAATCAGTTCTGCACATATATAGTTTCCATTGTTGCTTCTTCCCATAAGCAGATAAGAAGATCTTGATCATGGATCATAGTCTTCACAGCTTCAATTATCATTCTATTCTTTCATTCAACTACACCATTTTGTTGAGGATTATAGGGAGTGGTGAGTTCCCTATTGATCCCAACATCTTTTCAAAAGTTCAAAAACTCTTTTGATTTATATTCTCCTACATTATCTGACCTGAGTATCTTAATCTTTCTTTTAGAAAGATTCTCTATCAAGGCTTTGAATTCCTTGAACTTACTGAACACTTCATCTTTAGATTTAAAAAAGCATATCCAGGTCTTACGAGAATAATCATCAATACATGGTACATAATATACATACCCAATAATGGAGGATGATGGAATTGGGCCACATGCACCTAAATCAATGAGCTCTATGACTCCTTCTTTGTTGTCTCTCTTCGAAAATAGGTTCTCGATGTTCTTCCCTTTTGCACATCCATTGCATATGCCTTCATGGTCAACCTCAAGTTTTGGTAAACCTGTGACCACTTTGCATATGTATGGTAGCACTTTGTAGTTGATGTGAGCTAATATTCAATGCCAAAGTTCACATGAGTTTTCAATGGCATGGGTCATGGCAGCCTCTGAGTGACCCTTTAGTTTATACAAGCCATTTTCTTCACTTCCAATGATGATTGCTTCATTTAAGGTTTCTCCTTTAGCCCACACGAGAACTTCTCTATCTATAAAGGAAACTCTGAAGCCTTTCTTTTCTAAAGATGAAATGGAGAGTAGGTTCTTGGTCAAACCTGGTACATATAGTACGTCCTTCATCTTCAATGAATTCCCTGAATTCAATTTGTGGTTTGATTCTCCCACTCCCTTGATGGCATATTGGTAATCATCACCAAGTGTCACTTTCTGAGAAAAATTATTTTCTCAGATACAAGAGAGAATGTTTCTTTGTCCCATCATGTGCTTGGATGCACCACTATCAATAAGCCAAGTGTCCTGTCTAGGTGTTACAAATCCTGAGAGGGACGAGATTAAGACATGGTCTTTGATCTTCTCTCTTATCATGTTTGCGGGTGGCTCTTCATCTTCGACTACATGGGCATGGTTCCTCTTATGTTTTATCTTGTATTCTTCTCATCTGGCTAGAAAAAACTTCACAATATGTCCCATCTTGTCACAGTGATAGCATTGTATAGATGAGTAGTCTCTTTCCTTTCACTGTCCTTTCTTCTAAAATCTCCTTGGATGAGATTCTTTATGATTGAATTTGTTTGACTGTTGAGGCTCTTGATGAGTCTCCTTTTGGAAGTAGTTTTTCTTCCTTTCTCCTTTGGTGTGAGTAGCTAGGGCTTGATCATTATCTCTTGCTAGTAACGCTTCACGATTCGCTACTCTTGTTTCTTCTTGGATGCACTCTTCCCATAGAGTATCAAACTTTAGTTTCTTCATTTTGACACATATCATTTGAATGCATCCCAAGGTATTGTGAGACCATTTAGGGCCGCCTTTATGAGTTCGTCTTCATTTGTTGTATCTCCAATCACTTCTAATTGTTCCTTGAATTCTGATATTCTCGAGAAATATTCTTGAATCGTTTCTCCTTTCTGCATCCTTGCATTCTTCAGTTGACTTCTTAGATTCATCTTCCAGTTTATGTTATTTCATTCATATAGTCTGGTCAAGGCATCAAACATTTCTTTCAAAGTCTTCTTAGATGACACATAAGGAATCAGGTGGTCTTTGATTGAATTTGCAATTATTCTTTTGGCCTTGATTGTGTCCTTTTGATTCTTTGCCTTTTCTGCAGCATCGACGGGTTCCAGTACTTCTTCTTTGAAGAATATTTCTAGGTAATTCTATTCAATAATGAGGCCAATCCTATACTTCCAGGAACATAAGTTTTCCAGTCCTTCTAGCTTGTCAACAATCTTAACGCTTGCAGACATCTTTTACCTAGAGCTAGGAAAATGACCGAAAAATGAAAGTGCTCAAAATCAAAATCTGAACTTACCAGGAGTTGCGCTTGGCCAAAGCGATTAGCCTGGTGTGTTTGGATCTGAGAAAATACAACTTTTGCTCCTCCAAACTTGATCTGCGGATTTATGTACTAGTGCTTCTAGTTTTTTGGTACCTCTGGTACTCTGGTACTTTTGGTACTTCTAGTACACTGGTTTTCTGGTACTTTTGGTACTTTTTGAAACTAGGGATTCACTTTCCGGGAGATCCAATAACTCAAAAGGTGCATTAAGAGTTCCAAAGTAATCCTTGGGGGAGGGAACACTTTTCTAGGTGGTTTTAGGGCCGAAAAGCTTCACCATAAAAAATCCCTAATTTGCATGTACGACAACAATGACGTTTTTCAGTCTTGTGAAAAATTCTTCCTTCATCTTTGCTTTGATACCATGTTAATGTTTAATCCATTATTATAGTTCTTTTTCATTCAATAGATAACAATAACATAATACAAGATCATTGAGAAATACACAATCACAAGAGACAAAACATTTATCCTGAGAAACCCTCTAGGGGAAGAAAACCCAGCAAAACTTCCTTATTATAGATAGTCAATACAATGCCAAGAGATAAGTCAAAATAATACATAATATCCTCTCCCAAAGATGTGCCACTCTCTCTCCTTCTTCTCTAACTATAGATCTGAAACTTGTCTCTCAATGAGAAAGCGAGTTGTGTGTCTAAGTGAGGTGATAGCCTCTTTATTTATACAAGACTGGCATGTGTGAAGTGTCTCTTCACTTCCAGGGCTGACTTCTCCAACTAGGTGGTTATAACTACCTTTATTATATTTTGGGTCCTCTTTAAAATCTTCTGGGGCCGACTTCATATTCTTCCTATTACAATTATCTTTTGACCAAACCGCAAAAGGTGATTTGGTCCTTTATAATAACCGACATGAAAAATCCGCAATGGGGATGATCCGATGAATAATATATCAAATAAGAATAAGAATACACTTTGCAGTTACATTATTTTAACAGGTTCATGCTTACTTTCGCTGAAAAAGCCTAGGATTATTCGGTCCTACACAAAAGTTAGTCGATAGACTCCTCCCCTATTCTCTTAAAAATTTGAAACCCTGCCTTCAACGTGAACAATGAGAGATTGGACTCCATCCCCATTTGGGTGAGACTATCGACACTCCCCCCTCATCTTTGGAATAAGAAATGCCTCCAAGCCAACAGGAATCATCTGGGAGAATTCATAACTGTAGATATGAGTTTTCTTGATATAGGGGAAATGGCAGTAGCAAGGATTCTAGTCCTTATAAATGTAAGAGAAGGATTAAAAGAATTCCTAAACCTAACATATCTGGGGAGAACCAGGGTACAAACCCTCGATTATGAAGGAATCCCCTTCCGCTTTAGAATATGTCAGGAATATGGTCATATCATCAAAGATTGAAAATATAGCTCCAGAGGACACAAAAATCGTCATCCAACTACAGAAAATCAGAGGAGCAACGAGATGTCGATCTCTAAAGACACCTTCTCTCCAACTACAGAATCTTTTATAGGAGGTGAAACAAATGAAAAATAAGCATCAAGGACTGAAGAAGTAGAAGCTCCTCCCCTACAAGAAGGAATTGGAATGACATTAGTTCCTATTGACAGGGAGAAACAAGCATCATAAGAAGGCTCAGAGGTCATCCCTCACTTCCTATTCGATAGTTTTCTAAGTATGAACATCTCTATCTCTCGCCCAACATTTGGTTTTTCAAAATAATTTAACTTTACTATGTTGAAGAGAGGTCTATGCCCCATGCTCCCCACTCTCACACTGCTCCCCTCTCCTCCTCTCCCTCTCCTCCCTTCACCCTTCCCATATCCTCCCATCCTCCCCTCCATACCCCTACCAAAACTAGAGAACAACACTCTCCTCCACCCTCCATCTAAGGACTCTTCCTCCAAGGAATCATAAGACTCTATTATCAGATACCAACTCTATAATAGGATTTTCTCCATACCCATGTCAGAACACAAGGGCTTAGGACCAAACCCAAAGATTCATAAAACAAAAAAGGGGCATGGAATAAAATCCAACCTGTACAAAGCTCAATCCAGGGATTTGGTTGATATTGCCTCTGATTGACAAAAAACAATCATTGGGGTGCTTGGAGAAGCAAATAGCCTTGGCAGGGTTCCCTTACGAAATTCCTCACCTATAAATGCAAGGGTTTGGCAAGTTCCCCCAAAAAACTTGCACTAAAAAGGTTGGTCCTAGAAAAGAAACCAGACTTTATCTTCCTACAAGAAACTCTCTCATATGAAGAAGTTGTGACAAAAATTCTCACCACCCTGCTCCCAGGATGGGCTTTCCTGGGCGAAAGTCCAAAAGGCAGATCGGGGGGCTTAATTCTCGGATGGTGAACTAAAAAAGAAAAACTCCAAAACTCATGGGCATTGGACTCTGTACTGGGAGGAAACTTCCTTTTTGATGTGTTAGAAAAGAGCTTCACCCTAATTAACATCTATGAACCACACTCAGAATGAAATACTTTATGGGACAATGTTCTCTCAGAATACTAAACTATTAATCTTGGGAGGTGACCTAAACTTCTCTTTGGGAGAATCAGAAAGTTGGGGTCAAAAGGCCCACCCAGACAATCAAACTGCATTTTTCAGACATTTGATAGCCTCAAAAGGACTAATTGATGTGGCTCCACCAAAATTTCTACCCACCTGGAGAAACATGAGGACAAGGGAAGCCAGAGTAGAAAAAAGACTAGATCGCTTTTTATCTCTCAATATTTTGCATCGATCCCTTTTCAAATTTTCCAATGGATTGGAAGTGGAGGAGAATCGGATCACACACCTATTTGGCTCGATCTGCAAGGACCCCCCAACAAACCGACAACCCCTTTGAAATTCAATCCCTCCTGGCTAAAATATGAATGCTTCCAACAACTTATTAGGACAAACTGGACTTCCATTAGAAAAGTAGAGGAAACACATGCAGGCATCCAGTTTGCAACAAATCTCAAAACATTAAAGAAATTGGTCATCCCCTGGGAAAAAAAAAAATAGACCTCAGAAGAACAGGAATTACAAAAAACTGAGGAAAAACTCAAACTTTTGCAAGAATCCCATGAGACAACCTTTCTCTCAGACAACACCCTAGAAACTCTAAAAAATCTAGATACAATAAGAAGAACCTTGCTATTGGAACATGAGAATTCCTGGAGATTGAAGAGCAGAGCCACTTGGCTAGAAAAGCAGGATAAAAACACCAAATTTTTCCAAGAATGTGCAAAAGGAAGGAAAGTGGGAAACACAATATGGAGTCTAAAGGATCAGGAAGGCAAACCATGTACAACTTTCAATGAATTAGCAAATTTGGGCAAAAATCATTTTTGGTCCCTCTTTAAAACTAACAAGAACAAAAATATTGCATAAATCATAAAGGTGGCCTTATATGTCTGTCCCATGTTTTGTAACTGACCAAGGGAACCAAGACTTGTATGCAAAAGTCATAGAAAAAGAATTATATGAAACTCTACAAAGTTTTCAGAGAGACAAAAGTCCAGGCCCTGATGGGTGGACAATTGAAATTTTCAGGGGATTTTATGATCTTCTCAGCAAGGATCTACTAAAGGTAATTGAAGAATAAAGAACAAATGGCAGAATCCATGGACTTTTCAACTCCAATTTTATAGCTCTCATACCAAAGGTAATTGATCCGCAGACCTTTGATGACTACAGACCTATTTCTCTCTGCAACTGTATTTACAAAATCATCACCAAACTTATAGATCGAAGATTTAAACCCATAATTTCAAAAACCATCTCAATGGAACAATTTGGTTTTATCAAAGGAAGACAAATTCATGAGGCAATAGGGATTGCACAAGAAGGCCTACATAGCCTAAAGACCACAAGATCAAAAGGATAAATTATGAAGATTGACCTTTCAAAGGCCTTTGACAGGGTAAATTGGACTTACATTTCTCTTCTGCTCACCCACATAGGCTTTCATGTCCCCTTAATAAAATTGATAATGTCTTGCATATCCTCGGTTTCCTTCGCAGTACTCATCAATGGGGAAACCTCGCCTTTCTTCAAGTCAGAAAGAGGACTGAGACAAGGCTGTCCTTTGTCACCTCTCCTCTTCCTTCTTGTAGCAGAAGGCTTAAGTAAAGCCATTGAGGCAGTAGCCAGAGCAGGGACCTTTCAAGGTACCCCAGTTTCAACAGGAGTGAAAATCACCCACCTTCTATTTGTGGATGATATTCTCATCTTTCGCAATGGGAAAATATGAGATGTTGAAACATTGGTTGACATCGTAGCTACTTTTCTCTTAGCCACAGGTATGATAATAAATGAGAAAAAATATACAATATCCACTTCTGAATTAGACAAATAAGAAAATGAATTTTATCAAAGACTCTTCCCTTTCACTTTGCAAGATATCTCACAAGTATTAAAATATATGGGCTTTCAACTAAAATCAAATAGCTACAAAAAAGAAGATTGGAAATGGTTGATAGAACAAGTAGAAAAAAGACTAAACAACTAGAGCTTCAAATGGTTTTCAAGAGCGAACAGACTCACTCTGAAAAAATATGTTCTAGAATCCATCTGACTTTATTGGATTTCGTTAGATTGGATCCCAAAAGGAATCCTAGAGAAGATCAAGAAAATCTATGCATGATTTATCTAGTCAGGTTCTGGAGAAAAGTACACATAACCATGGTCAAAGTGGGATTACATAGCTTTGCCAAAATCCCTATGAGGATGGGAGCTCAAAAATATCTTCCTTTTCTCTAAATACCTAGCAACAAAAGCTTGTTGGAGATTCATCTCAGACACCAACATCTGGACTCATGTTATAGCTCAAAAATATATCACCCCAAACTCAATTGAAGACTGGATCAAAAGACCAAAAAAACCTCCTTCAACTGGATCAATCATTTGGAAAGCAATGATCTCTTATTTTTTAGTGGTTGGTGATAGACTTGTGTGAAAGGTGGGTAAAGGCAATCGCCTTAGAATAGGGAATGATCCTTGGCCAGTTAGCGACACCTCCCACATTCTGCCAGAAAACCTTACTGATCAACTCCACAGACAAGGTATCTTCTATCTCTCACATTTAGCCAATCCCCCAACCAAAATTTTTTGGAATCAAGGCTAGAAAAATCCTAACTTCTCGGTTTCGTTGGGCCTCAAGAAGCATCTTTGAAAAACTATACAGATTTACTCAAAAGAAGCCACATCAGATTAACTATCAAAGAGGACAAACTAGTTTGGTAGAAAAATCCAACGGGTCTATACACCCCAAAAGAAGGATTTATAGCCTTAAATCTCCCTTTACATCTTCTTCTCAAATGGTGGTGGAAACGCATATGGAAGCAAAAGTGCCCACCAAAAGAAAAATCTTCATGTGGGCAACTCTAAACAATCAAATTCCAACTTGGGAGAATTTGAAAAAATGCAAAATAGAAAGCCCAGGAAGATGCACACTCTGCAAAATTGCAAATGAAAAATATCCTCATTTACTTCTCACTTGTCCCTTCAGAGTTAAAGTATGGGTTGAAACCTCAAGAAGCCTAAAAAAAAATTTCTCCTGGGTAGGAGACTTTGTAGAAACAGCCTGGAAATCCTGGTCAGAGAACCGAGGAAACAGAACCTTCAAATCACTCCCCCTTCTGATAAGTTGGGGAATTTGGCTATCAAGAAACTCAAAAATCTTCAAGGAAAAATCCACCCTCCCATAAAATCTTGTAGCACAAAGTCTAGCAACAATTGCTCACTTTCCTCAGATTACTCTCACAAAAACCTCAAGGGCCAGACCCCAAGAGTTCATAGACGCCACAAAACCTTGGGCTTATTTCGATGGTGCTGCACAAAACTCTATTTGTGAAGGAGCTAGTCTACACCTTTCATAAAATCAATTTTTCCACCTAAAAATGGGACTGGGGAGGGGAACAAACAATTTTGCAGAACTATAATCACTAAAGCTCCTACCTATTTTTGCAAAAGAAAAGAATCTACCTCACTTACAAATTTTTTGAGACTCTATGAATGTAATAAATTGGACAAATAAAAAACATTCCTGCCATAACATTCTGTTATTTCCAATTCTAGAGGAAATTCATAGACTTCTGGACACTTTTAACATTGTGACTATCTCACATGTATACATGGACAGAAACATGACAGTAGACACACTATCAAAGGAAGGTCTACAACTCTTACAAGGACAATGGCACATTGCGAAAAAGAAAGGAGAATATACAAATGCCTTCTTCCATAGGCCTTTTATAGAAGAACAAGAACTCTCAATTTTTTTTAACTCACAAATCACCCAATCAATTGCTAGATCTTATCTACATCTTGCAGTTTCACACAAATCTCTTCAATCAACATCAGTTTTATTGGCACCATTAAAGGATTCAAAATTATCTCCAACTTTTGACGAAAGACAGAAAAAACCACAACAGTGGTGAATCTTCTCCTGTATATATATGACTCTCATAACTAGAAGAAAATACATCCAACTATGGATGATTTTTCTTTTATTTTTTTCTATTATCTCGTGAATAGATTTCAAGAAAAAAAATTCAATAGCCTACCTATTTCCAGTAATAGCAGACACTTTCATAGTGTGCCCTGCTCTAGAAGCACCTATAAAATGTGATTTTGTCTATCCGGAGGAATAAAAATTACACTTTTTTCTAAGAAAAAAAAATTGAAACCTAAAGAAAAACACATTTTAAAAAGTACCAAAATTGATTATTATAAGATTTTATAAAACTTGAAGAAATACACATTTTATAAGTACAAAATTTAGAAATATATAAATAAATTGAAAATACATTGATAATTAATTTCTTATAACCTTCTTACCTACCATACCATACCATGTACAAAATAATCTTAATGATTTTTAGTATAACAAAAAATCAACCAACTTCTTCTAGGATATAAAAGTAATTATATTAAACTAAATTAAAAATGATAACTAAGTTTATAATTTTTATATAGAAATATTAAAAAAAAAACTGAATTTATAATAGAAAATAAAAACTTTTATTTTTTATTTTAAAAACTGAACTAAATGTTTTTAGAAAATAAAAATAACTTATTTAAAATTTGAAAAACTTAATTAAATATTAAAAATAAATAAAAATAAAGTTTTGAAAATAAAAGTAAAAATATTATGTTGCAGTCATGTACTCGATCCTAAATGTACAATAACTCATCGTACATGTGAACACGTTTGAGATTGTTGTCCATTTATATTTATGATGTCTTGGAAGAAGATATGTGTACCCAACTATAACATGTAACTGAGGGAGAAGGATTCAAATCATGTTTTAAGATGAAATTTTTTTAACGAGTGTGCATAAATTTCATTAATACATATTTATTATGGTTTTCATTACTTAGTTTTAAATATTGAAAAAAAAAACTAATTTAAATAATTTTGAAAAATAAATATAATTTTTTATTTTAAAATTATTTATGTGATTAAAATTTTTACAATAAATATGAATCATAAAAAATCTTTACTCTGCTTAAAATTTCCAGGTAATTGATCATATGGGTCCTTGGTCTCAGTAATATCAGGCCACTCATCCTAAATCTGACATAAGGCATTTCTCTCACATACATGTGAAAGTAGGCTTCAACACTGTTGCCTTGGAATAAGATATTTGCCAACACTATAAATTCTGAGAATATTTGTAAAATGTTTCTAAGTTTCTAAAAATGCAAATTTAAAATCTCCAGGTAATTGATCATATGGGTCTCAGTAATATCAGGCCATTCATCCTAAATTTGACATAAGGCATTTCTCTCACATACATGTGAAAGTAGGCTTCTAACACTGTTGCCTTGGAATAAGATATTTGCCAACACTATAAATTCTGAGAATATTTGTAAAATGTTTCTAAGCTTCTAAAAATGCAAATTATTGATAATCCAATCCCTTGATTATAATATTATTTAACAAATTTTCTAATACTCTAATATGACATAGTATAGAATTTAATTTTCTTATTTAAAAATTTAAAACATCAAGTCAATGGTAGACATTTCATGCTCCATGATATCGGGTATAATTTTTATTTTTAAAAAAACACAAACATTATTTTTATTTTTAAAAAAACACAAACATTGGCAACATAAAATAAAAATTCACAAAAAATTTAACAAAATAAATATGTATATAGTATTTAAACACGCAAAAACATTAATGATATAAAGTGAGAAAAGTAAAATTGAATTTAAAAATAAAAATAAAACTAAATATTTTTTGAAAATAAAAGTAACTTGTTAAACATAAAATAAAATAACAAAACTCGATCCTTTAAGAAAATTAAAATACAGTTTTGGAAAATAAAAGTAAATGCATCATGCTATATCATAAATTTAGGATAAGACATTCCAGTATTGTACTTGTACATGTGAATGTAGGTTTGGACATTGTTTAAATGATGCCTCAGACTAACAAAATTCTATGACGGAGAAGAATCTTGGCAGGGGCTTTTTAAAACTGTGTATTAAGTATAAAGAAAACTATCATATTCACCGGGGGAATCTGTCACTGAAAGGAAGGTTTGTGTCTCGAACCTTGGTCCTTTACACTACTCTTCATCTATCCCGACTGGAAATGGAAATCAACGAAGTTGATACAGAAAGAAGAGTTAGCAGTATCTATAATTTCCTAACTTACCTGAAAAAAGAGGTAGTACCTTATCACATGCTTTCATTATTTGAATAGAGAATCTGTTCTTATAAGAAAATAGAATATGTTTTTATTAGAACATTTATCTTCACAATTGTAATCAATATTATTTAGTTTATGACATATCGATAATAACTAGCACAGCAGCTAAATAGCTGTTGGTGAATGCCGAAAGACTGATAAGATGAAACAAATCCTTAAAACAATATATTAAATTTTATTATTGATTAAGAAATAAACTGTTGATCTTCATTTATCTGGTGTTAATATTTTAATTTATGTTAATCACTTATGTGGCAATCAGTTAGCTATCAAAGTAATTTTTAAATATGATTAAGTAAATGTAAAAAAGTAAATACATAAACGGATGTCTTTATAATAACTAGGAAGTTAATGATTGAAATCACAGCCATTTATTTTGTGTGACTATTAAGAATATTCCAGCCATATTTAATCATGTCCATAGAAAACTTATTAAACACTAAACCCCTATTAAATCTGCCCATTTTCAATAGGTGCACGCCCTTCCCTTCGGTGTACACCTTTAATTTATGACACATTGATAATAATTACTCTTCACCACATGGACAAAGAAACCCAAATTGAAGGGAATAAATTGTCTTTGATAGTTTGCTAAGAGACTATTACATTGCACTAGATAAATACTTGATTAAGTGATGCACCAGGTAAATACAGAAGTAAATACTTGATTAAATGATTGCACCAAGTAAATACATATTTATTATCATATCTAATATAAAAAAAAAGTTAATACATAGAAAAGGATTCACATGCAGTGTCTAAACTTATCTCTACATCAAGCACCGTTCACATAACAAACAAATATTTGGATGTCACTTGGAAACACTTTCTTTCTATAATTTCCCTATAGAATTGCGTTACTTAAGCAATGTAAAACAATTTAAATCAATAGAATCTATCATCTTAGAATGTGAAAAAACATGGTGTGTAAAAATGAATGTTATTAAAAAGGATTTGAGATCCTACAAAATATAAATTTTAAAAAATTCCAAATTCTATTAAGGTAAATTTTTTACCTTAGTAGATCATAAATAGATTCGAACAAAGTGTCAAATTCCTAAACATGGTGTATAAAAATGAATGTTATTAAAAATAATTTGAGATCCTACAAAATATAAATTTAAAAAAATTCCAAATTCTATTAAGGTAAATTTTTTACTTAGTAGATCATAAATAGATTCAAACAAAGTGTCAAATTCCTAAAAGATGGTTTTTTTTAAGTTCAAAACTAAAAATAAGACCCGGTACTTACTACAATACTAATTCCATTGGAGTATTTGTCTTTCTAAATGAGGTATTTTATTGCCAATTGAGTTTATAAATTCAATTTCATAATTTAAAAATTGTTCAATCTTACTATTTTATTGATTCTATTTAGGCATGGGACACCCAACAAAAGATTGGATAAAAAAAATTATAGATTATAGGAGCATCACTTGTAAAATTTGACACAACGGGAATGGTGTGATACTAATACTAGATCTAACTCATTAATCGTTAAAAAAAAATCAAGTGATTTCTTGTACTCATAATTTCCTCCTAAAAAGCAAAGCAACTTTTTATAGAAAATCATAATATCACTAACTAATTGGTTTCCAAAGTCTTTATTTATAATAAGTTAAGTAATTACTATTATTTTAAAAAAATTACTATAAAGTGAATTATTCTATTTGTCGATGTTGATGGGTGTTTAAACCAACCATTATTGTTGTATTAAAATCAATAACATTCACATAAAAAAATATTTTATAAAAAACTAAAATTTGTCTTATTTGAAAAAACTCTCCAAAAGTGATTGCGGTATTTAAAAGTACCCATGGTCCATATCATTCAAGTGTTTGATGGTGTTGGAACCCATTTACTTCTAAATAAATGATTAACCACAAACCAATCTACAATCATTTTCATCCGAGTATGAGGGGTTTAATTTCTTCAAATTAGGATAAGGATTCTCTCGTGGGTTAAGTTAATAGGAAATATCTCTTAGTTCCATTATCATTGTTCTATACATTTATATAAATTTATAAGTAAAATTCAAATTTAAAGATTAATCATGAAATTTAATTGATTTTCTTTTATTATTATTATTATTATTATTTATTTTTCTAATTAATTTCAATATCATTCCATAAAAAATAAAAAGATATATAATATTATATTATAAAAAAATATATTATATAAACATTTATGAGTATTACACTACTACTTATTCCATTTTACAGTTGTTTTGATAACACTAGTTAATAAAAGTATAAATATTTAAAAACATATACTAAGGATATTATTAATATCAATATGGAGATGCATAATTAAAAGAGGGTATCTTAGAAGTGATAGAGTACATGTGACATGTAACTTTTGGGAGGATTTACTAGTAGTGAATTAGTCCATAATTTGGATCTATTTAAAATGGACAAAACCTCTCAAACAAGGTTATAACACATAAAAATTTGATTATCAACAAACTTAATCGGGTGACTTATGAGGATATTCCTTTACTAGTTCCACCAGAATATTTGTTTTATGAGAAGAGAGGCATTTGTATTTATTGTAAATTGAGTTTATAAATTGGATTTCATAATTTAAAAATTGTTGCAATAATCATAAGATTTTATCCACTCTATTTGGACGTCGGAAACCTAGCAAAAATGGATAGAAACAAGTTACTGAGTAGCACGTCTAAGACAAGACACGAACAGGGTGGTTACTTGTTGAACTCTGGTCCTTTAATTACTTTCTTTCCTTGATAAAAAAATTAATATAGATAATGGACAACTTAATCGACCATTAAAAATGCATCCAGTAAAATCAGAAAGGGGAAGGTTAAAGGATCTAAATACCAGATTAGATATCCTTGAACACATTCATTGATTGATACTGATACTGAACACATTAGAGATACTGAACACATTCGGTTAATTTGTTGAACACATTCCGTTGATTCGTTCCTGTAAAATGAAAATTAACAGAAAACGGATGAGACTAGAGATCATTCTCATCAATAAATTTGAAACACAGTGACGTCAAATCAGAATCCATTAAATTAGAGATTTCAATATTCCAAAATTTACTTGCGCTCTGATTACTACACCAAACTAAATAAGAAATCAATATATCCTTAAGGCCACGAGTCACATGCCTATCACATTTGACCATCGAAATCCACACAACTCTGTAGAGAAATTTTATCCTCACTGTTAGGGCCACGAGTCACATGCCTGTCACATTTGATCATCGACATCCACACAACTCTGTAGAGAAATTATATCCTCACTGTTAAGGCCACGAGTCACATACCTGTCACATTTGATCATCGAGATCCTCACAACTCTGTAGAGAAATCTCAACAATTGTGGATCTTAGACCCTACATTTATCTACTGTTAGGAAAATTTAAATCATTTGGCTGAAGTCGTCTTCTTCTTAGCTTAACCCCTTTTTTTAAAAAATCCGCTATAATTGCAGTTGATTTACTCAGTTGTATGTATGTCGGTCGGTCTCGGCCTCTGTCCTGCAGCATGATAAAAAACCAAAAAAGGAGAAAGGTAAACAGAAAAACGAATTCAAAATGATAACAGACAACAAACCTCCAAAAACAATAAACCAACCCCAAAATAAGAAACCAACTAAAAAAATACAAACCAAGAAATACCAAACAAACTAAACATACAGACATTAACATAACCATAAACAAATCAATGAAAGGATCGCTCCTCCACATCATATGACTACCTCTATACTGGTAGAGACAGAGACCGACACCAGAGAGGAACGAAATGATATGATGAAGGATTTTGGCTCTGTTCTATGACAGAAAAAATAGGAGCGGCTAGGGAGCAGGTCGAAATGCAACCCTAAGTCTCCAATAAATTCAAAATGGGATCAAGACCACTTTTACCGTCCAACGGTAACTTAAAGGTTGCTCGAAAAATGCAAATTGGTCGGTTCAACTCTTCGTTGGATGCTAGAGTTCTTATGAGTCAACGGTAACTAAAAAAATACCGAAATATTCAAAATTAATCCGTGAAATCTAACAGAAATCTAAGATATGTCGCAACTCTAACAGAAATTTAAGATATGTATGCCATGCTTTTGCCTGATGATCTTTAAAAGTAAAGTAACAGAACAGAAATGTCAGAGATATGCTTTTTAGTGTATAGAAATGTAAGAGATGGTGCTTTTTAGTTTAAATATGATTTAGTTTACCGATCTGAAGTTGAAGTTAAAATTCATATTAACTATTTATTATTTGGAAAAAAAATTAATATAAAAAATATGTATACGTAACTTATAGTTATATCTTTTATTAATCATTTAAGAATAAGAATGTGAGCAATAAATTAAATTATATATTAAAGGAAATGATAAAATAATAATATATATTTAACAATTTTATTATTGAAAAGAAATTTAACATTATATATCTAATTTACATTATTACATATTTTTTTATTAATAATTTAAAAACATGATCTTTAAATTAAATATATTTAACAAAATCATAAATAACCTTCAAATAAAATATATTTAACAAAATTTCAAAATATATTTATATAATAAAAAAATATATTTGTTTAATACATTTGAAAACCAATTAAATGAAATAAATTTTATTCATTCAATATTTACCATTACATAAAATAATAGAATTAGTTATTTGAAAAACAACCATTGAAACAAATTTATAGCTTTTATATTCCTTATATTTTATATTTTATCATATTTTTTATATTGTATTATTATTAGTTTTAATTCTTAAGCGATTAGTTTTAATATTTAAACTTCAAAATTTTTAAATAATTTAAGTATTTCAAACTTTTTAATATATTATTATACAAAATTTACATTGTATAAATTTACTATAGTTAATTTTTTTTTGTAAGTTAGAATATGTATTAGAACGTGTGCTAAGCAAGAAAAGTTACAACTATCATGCTATCCCAAGAGGTTGTGCCAGCATTGCCCTAGTGAGAAACCAATGCTCTCACATGGCCATTAAGGTTCAGAGTATCCATGCAAAACTTGAAAAACTGTAAGAATGTCACGCAGGGCGAAAATCATTTATGTTAGATTGTTCATATCGAAAACAAAAAAATGAAATGAGCTAAAAGTGTAAAATTCTGGATCTAAGAAGCCGCGGAAGGAGAATAACTTGTGAATTAAACTGTCTAGAAGCATTAAAACATTGCAAACCTGAGCAACAAGAGCTATCCAGAGCTAGGTTCGAGCCTCTACTCGTTCCTTCAGTCTTGCGCAGTGTCCCTACCTAGCAAACTTGTGTTTGAAATAACTTTCCTGAAATCCTGTAGAAGAGTCAGTAAGAGATCCTTACGACGGATCTGTTCTTCATCCTTGTGATGCATCTCTTTTATTGCGTCATTAACGTCCTCAATTGCTCGATTGATGGCATCCAAAGGGTCCTTGAGAGCTTACTTTCTAGGGCAACGGGTGAAAACAGGAGAGGGTGGAGGTAAATCAAAGGACGAGGTGGAGGAGGAGGGAGAGGGGAGGAGGGAGGACGAACAAGAGAGAGGGACCGACGGATCTCGGGGAGAGGAGGGTGGAGGAGGTGGAGGTGGAGGTTGTCAGGGAGGCGACAAATCTGGGCTGAGCTTTGGAGTGAAGTCGAGGGAGTTCCCATGGCTGTCGAACCATTCTACTCTAGAGGCGTAAGTAGATGAGAGAGGAGGTAGATCTAGAGTACTGCCCTATTTGGGAGGGAAGTCCGGGGAGGTGGTGCGAGATGAAGCAAGGGAATGCTCTAGGGTGGAGGAATGCACAATGTCTTGAGGAAATCTTGGAAGAGTCTTCTTTCCTCGTCCTCTAGAACCCCTTCCTCTTGCAGCGTACAAGGTTGCCCCTGATTTTGATTTAACTTGAAGTCGTTGCATTAGGAAAAACACCAGAAAAAAGAGATGGAGTGCCTAAAAAATGTTCTTCAAAGGAAAGGAATTGAGCCAGAACCCAAAGCAATAGCGGACCAAAGAAAGAGTGTTGGGTGCAGAGGGCCAAGAGCGCCAAGGAAACTCGAGCCAGAGGCAAAAAATAAAACAATATGCAGTAGGAGGCCAAGACTCAGGAGGCCATGGCTTTCCAAAACGCTCGACTAAAACCATTGAAACGGGAAAGGTGATGGGATTGGGCCTGCGGCCAGCCCATTGCAATTATTTCTCCCATGAATTGGAGCACCATAACATTAAACTGGTCTGAATTCAAATGAATGAAGAGGTACTTCGGCCGAGGAATTAAACGCATGAATGAATGGTGGAGGTGAGTGTGGGATTTATTGGCTCAAGGTGGCAAGAGACGTGGCCATGTGTCTTCTCGTCTAGCCATCCACCCATTCTGTCCGATATCACCCCATCAGGTGGTTGGTCCTTATTGTGAGCCATGTTTTTTCATGTGATCACGAAGGGGTGAGTAGGAGATGAGGCTGGAGAATAGAAGAAGTCTCCTTCCTACAGGTCTACCCCAAAGTTTTCAAACATATCTGCTACTTGATTTGAGTTTCTACAGACGTGCGAGGGAAGAATTACCCACTATGGTTGAAGGATTAAATGTATTATGATCATCACGTTCATGAGTCTTCAACTTGGGGATATCTTCTCCAGATATGCACCATTTAGGAGATGAGAGAGGAGGCTAATGACTATCTATGAGTCGCCTTCTTCTATAAGGAGGTTTATTCCTTTCTCTTTGGCTACTTGTAGACCTTTGATAAATCCCCAGATTTCAGTTGGATTGTTGGTGTTATGGCCCAAGTTCCCAGTTGAGATGTGGAGGATCTCTCCGTTGTTGTTGCGTATGGATGCCCCATAACCCGCGGCTCCCAGATTCCCCTTGGACTCTCCATCAAAATTTATTTTGTGATACCCAACTTGCAGAAACTACCAATGGGAGGGGATGATATTAGTGGTGTTACTTGTAAGGGGGGATGAAAGAGAGGGAGAGAGATGGAGTTACCAAGTATTGAGGATGGTGAGCTCATTTGTCAGGCATTTCCAATCCTAATTGATGCAGGAGCATGATCAACAACAAGCGAGCGTGGGACAAACGCCCATGCATTTTGGCACATGATGAATTGTTTGAAATGTTTTGAAGTGGATACGCCAAACATAAATGAGACAATTAAGAAAGGGTGTACTTGTAGATTGTAATCAGACCTTCAACGTCTCGCTCTCATCTGAAGGACTAAGAGGCATTTATGCTAGTAAATGTAAGTAGGTAGCTTTGGATTCTTAGATTTGACAGTTTAGGAGTCGGAGGGAAAACGGATATAGACACCCTCACTTGTATCATTGTAACATTAGCATCATAATCAATCAAGAGAGCATAGAGAAGAAGAAGCAGACAGTTATGTAGAGTAAAAACCCATGTACACAAGTTCTGGATTAATACAAAGATCTTTAGTTCAGACTCCTGGTGTTCAATTGATTTTTGTGTTTGTACATGTTGATTGATATATGTTGGTTTACTCTCTGTTATGCATTTGCTTTGATGCGTGAATGTATGATTTCATATTTAATGTCTGAAATCTGAAGAGACGGAGAGTAAAGAAATGAGTTTCAATTGTTTCTCTATCTGAGAAAGAGTTTTCCTGTAAGGAATGCAGTGAAATTATCCGCAAGGTGTGCGTTGACAGAAGTTGGAGTTCGTCTCTGCAAGCTCAGGAGGGATAACATTGTTCTTATTCTTGCAGAAGTGCAAGTTAAGAACATGAGTCGTGCAGGGAGTGCGCAGGCTGGGTGAAGTCTCTAAGTTACAACCTGAGTGAAATTGTTGAAAGACTGTTGTCACAAGGAGTGCGCAAAGTCGAAGAGGTTCAAATACTTGGAAGTATTTGAAGAATTGCCGCACGGAGTGCATGCATGAGTCTTCTTGAAGACTCGAGTTGTGGAGAAATCTCAGGAGGGATAGAGTATTCGTAGTTGTCGAAGAGAAGCCCAAGAGGGCTAGTGCCTTGAAGTGTTGTAAGAAGGCACAGCGACGTTGTTTTGCAGGTGGATGAGTTTCATGGAAAAACACTTTGTTCATTTCATAGGAATCATCAAGGAGAAATTGGGCGGTCGGAATTCTAGGTGGAGAATTCGCGAAGTCACAAGAACCATCAGATCATGAAGAGGAGCAGGGGAGTTACGGTTTAAAACCTTTACATCAAGATTCGTGAGGTTGAAAAAGGCGAAGTCGCGAAACCGCGAAAGAATCTAAGTCATCTGTTAGAAGGAGGACACGTGTGGCGAGCTCACCCATATCAGGGATTCGGACATCGGAGGTCAGAAAGAGAAGTCCTTCAACTTCACAAGTAGCGAATTCGCTAGAGAATCGCAGCTATTCATTTGAAAATGATAGGTGGAAGAGATCAAGGGATCTCGCGAACTCAGAGGTTCACAAGGTGAGAGCAACAAGATTGGGTGCTCCAAGTCGTGAGTGGCGAAATCGCGAGGAGCTAGGACAACTATAGGATCTGAGCCAACAGGGGTCGTTGGATCACTCACATAATCTCATTTCGGGGTTTCTTGAGTTGAAAAGCCGAAAGCTTAGCATCGGGATTCGTGAAGTTGTGAAGTTCAAAACTCCAAAAAGGTGCGAAGTTCTGTTGTGGGACCCACGTTGATGACGTGTCAAAATTTCATCATTTCGGCATATCGACGGAAAGGAAGTCGAGACTTTTGTCCTGAAATTCCCGAAGTTGTGAGTTCCGATAAGGAGTAGTGAGGAGTTCGGGGTCTCGACACTTTGGGTGTCAGGATATAAAGGAGGTAGCACTTCGGGAAGTGAATTCGCAAAGTGTTGAAGCTGGGCATGAGGGACACGTGGCGAAACCACAAGGTGGACCCAAGAAATAGACAAGCAAACACACGTGACTTATTGGAAGGAGTCAATAATCCATTGACTTCTCGCGTCTCGAGGATTCGCGAGATAAGAGCATGAGAGCTTGACATTGAAACTTTCGAAGTCGCGACTAGTGAGAATGCGAGGAGAAAAGTCAACATCGCTTCTCGGGGTTTCATGAAGGGAGAGGTGCTAGCGCTTAGCCTAGCCGATGGTTACACAAGGAAGGCGCTGACAGAGGAAGAGCCATACCCGTATCGACATTTCGGGTATCACGAGATTGGAAGGGAAGAGTCGAGAGCCTCGACTCACGAACTCACAAGTGGTGAGTTGTAACAAGCACTTTTGGAATTGGGCCTTGGTCATAGCACTGTGGTCGCATGAAAGGGTGGAGCTTGCATCTAGTGTTGTTTGCACGGGAGAGCTTCCGAAAGGACTTGTGGATTGATTGAAATTAAGATTCCAGCCGGGAATCGAAAGAGTCGATCCGGCTCAAAGAAGATAAAGAACGATCCTGTGAGCGGATCTCAGCCCGAGGGATGATAGGTCTACGTCAATGTGGTATCATAGCTTGACTATGTTTGTATACTTTAGACAAGGAAAGCGAGAAAGAAAATATTAGCCATGTTGTCGAGAAGAAGAGACAGGAAAACACTCGATTTGCCAGAAGAAAGGGAAATGCCAAGAGGAAGGGGTAGGCAGGTGCCAAATCCAGCCATGGAAAGAGAGATGTGTGACATACGCTCCAGACTCGAGGACATGGAGACAACACAGAGGTACACAACTGGTGTTGGAGATGTCAGTGATTCCGAAAGTGAAAATAAAGCTGGACATGAAGGAGAAGAAGTCACAACAGAAGATGCAGCAAATGAATGGCTGATTAGGGTTGTTGCAAGAATGGGTGCTAAGGAAAAAATGGATATTCCAGTATATGAAGGAAACTTGGATGCTGAAGAGATTCTAGACTGGATTAGAGCTTTGGACACATATTTTGACTATGAAGATGTCAAGGAAGATAGAAAGATCAAACATGTTGTCACAAGACTTAAAGGACATGTAGAATTGTTGTGGGATGAACTACAAGCTAACAGACGTTGTAAAGGCAAGCAAAAAATCAAGAGTTGGGACAGGATGATCGCAAAGATGAAGGTGAAATTCATTCCCAGGGATTTCCAGATTACTTTGTTTCGGAGAATGTATAATTTGACATAGACGCTGATGTCAGTGAAGGAGTACATTGAAGAATTCTACAGGCTGGACATCAGGGCAGGTCATCGTGAAAGTGATGATGAAAAGGTTGCTAGGTACATGAATGGTCTGAGATACGACATTCAGGATGAGATGAGTATGATGACCATCTGAACGGTGGAAGATGTTTATCATATGGCTCTAAAATCTGAAGAGAAGCTGAGCTAAAAATAAGGTCAAAGAGGCTGAGGCTGAAGTCAAGACAGAGGCAAATCAGTTGCCTAGGATAGAAATCAAAAACCCAAAGAAGAGTGGAAGAAACCTCAGACTCATACTGAGAGAGGTGGAAGCTCACAGAGGGGGTAGTATACCGAACAGAAAGGTCAGTATGTTGACGGAAACATTTTCCCCGTACCAGAGGTAGAGGAAGAGGAAGAGGTGGAGTGGTGAAATGCTTCACATGCGGAAAGGTCAGACATAAATCTTATGAATGTCCATATAAGAAGAAAGAAGGTGGTGAAACTCACATTGCCGAGGCACAAAGAAGAAATTTTGAGGCTAAGGATGTTGAAGGCGGAAGATCGTTGATGATGTGAAAAGTTCTCTTAACGACAGAGAAGGAGGTGGAGAGTTTGGTCCAAAGGAACAGACTTTTTCGGACCACTTGCAAGATCAGAGACTGGGCATGAAAAGTCATCGTGGACAGTGGTAATACAGATAATCTTGTTTCTACAAAGATGGTAGAAAAGCTGGAGCTAGAGACGATTGAACATCTGAGCCCATACAGAGTTTTGTGGCTACAAAAAGGACATCAGGTAAATGTCACTAAACAATGTTTAGTTGAATTTAAAACAGGAGGGTATAAAGATGAAATACTATGTGATGTTATTCCCATGGATGTTTGTCATCTATTGTTGGGTAGACCGTGGCAATATGACAAAAATGGGATTCATTATGGGAGGAAGAACACATACACCCTAGAGAAGAATGACAGAACTCACATGTTGCTTCCAATCAAAGATAAGGAGGTGAAACCTAAAGTAAGCAACACTGTACTTCTCATGAGTGGGAAGGAACTTCTTACAGAGGTCAAGAAGAAGGAGGAACCACAATTCATTGTGGTCAGGAAACCTAAGATTATTTTAACTAGTACAAGGGTAGATGATTTACCGGAAGAGGTTCAGAAACTGTTGGAAGAGTTTGCTGACATAGTAGTGGACGAACTACCTCATTCGTTGCCACCGATCAGAAGTGTGAGTCATCATATTGGTCTCATACATGGAGCTAGTTTACCAAACAAAGCAGCATACAGATTGACGTCATAGGAGAATGAAGAAGTCAAAAGATAGGTCCAGGATTTAATGGAGAAAGGGTTGATTAGAGAAAGCTTGAGTCCATGTGTTGTTCCGACATTTCTCAGTCCGAAGAAAGACAGAGGATGGAGGATGTGTATTGACTCGAGAGAGATCAACAAGATAACCATCAAGTACAGATTTCCATTGCCAAGAATGGATGATTTGATGGATTTCTTAAGTGGGGCCAAATTTTTTTCGAAGATTGATTTGAAAGGTGGATATCACCAGATTCGTATGAGAGAAGGTGATGAATGGAAGAAAACCTTCAAGACTAATGAAGGGTTGTGTGAATGGATTTTCTTTCTGTTTATCTTAACGAATGCGCCGATCACTTTCATGAGGTTGATGACTGAAGTCCTAAAGGAGTTCATCGGAAAATTTTTCATAGTATACCTTGATGACATACTGATTTTTAGTAAAACAGAAGCAGAGCATCTGAAACATTTGGCCACGGTGATGATGAGATTACATCAAGAGAAGTTGTTGATAAACATGAAGAAATCCTCATTCATGAAGACAGATCTCGTTTATTTGGGTTTTTTTATTTCTGCAGATAAATTGAGGATGGATCTAGATAAGGTGGAGGTAATTAAGAATTGGCCATCACCGAAGAGTATATTTGAGGTGAGAAGTTTTCATGGATTGGCTAGTTTCTACTAGAAGTTCAATAGGAATTTTAGTAGAATTAGTGCATTGATGATGGACACAGTGAAGAAGAGACACACGTATTTTAACTGGATAGAAGAGGCTGAGAAAAGATTCAATTTGTTGAAGAAGAAAATCATGGAACAACCAATTCTGGTGTTGTCGGATTTTAAAAAGACATTTCAAGTAAAATGTGATGCAAGTGGATTTGCAATAGGGGCAGTCTTGAGCCAACAACACAGGTTGATAACATACTTCAGCGAGAAGTTGAATGAAGAAAAAGTGAAATACTCCATGTATGACAAGGAGTTCTATGCTATTATTCAGGCATTGAAGAAATGGAGACACTACTTAATCCCGAAGGAGTTTGCGTATACAGTGACAATCATGCTTTGAAATTTATGACTCAATAGGAGAAGTTGAATCAAATACATGTTAAATGGGTTGAATACATGCAGAACTTTACTTTTGTAACTAAGCATATTTTCAGAACTGCTAACAAAGTTGTTGATGCTTTGAGCAGGAAATGTTTGTTGTTGCAGGAGTTCAGAGTCAAAAAACTGGGTTTTGATGATCTCAGGAATATGTACAGAGATGATCCAGATTTTAAAGAAGTGTATGAAGCAGCTGAGAATCCAATTCTCAAGGACAGAAGCCAATGGACAGAATACATGATCCAGGAAGGATGATTGTTTAAGGGTAATCAACTTTATATTCCAAAATGCTCCATGAGGGAGAATCTGTTGAAAGATAAACACAATGGAGGATTGGTCGAGCATTTCGGTCATGAAAATACGTTCTCAAAGTTAAATGAGTCATATTTTTGGCCAGGAATGAGAGCAGTCGTCAAAAGATTCATGGATAGATGCAGAATTTGTCAGCATTCAAAAGGAAAGAGGTAGAATGCAGGTTTTTATCAACAGTTACCCATACCTGAGAGGTCGTGGGATGCAGTCATCATGGACTTCATATTGGGGTTTTCGAGAACACAAAGAGGGTTTGACTCGATCTTTGTAGTGGTAGATATATTTTCTAATATATCACACTTCATACCATGCCAGAAAACCAGTGACACAACTCACATTGTGAATCTGTTTTTCAAAGAGGTCATTCGACTTCACGACTTACCAAGGAGCATAGTTTCAGATCGAGACACCAAGTTCATGGGACACTTCTGGAGAAACTTATGGAAAAATCTAGGAACAAACTTGTCATTTAGTTTATCTTATCATCCTAAGATGGATGGATAGATAGAATTTGTGAGAAAAAGTTTGGGAGACTTATTGAGGAGCTTGGTGACAGAACACCACAGTCAGTGGGACAACATTCTGCCACAGGCGAAATTTGCCTATAATGATTCAATCAATAGAAGCATGGGGCAGAGTCCATTCCAAATTGTTTATGGGTTGAAACCAAGAGGAGTTTCAGAATTGAGAGATTCAGAACAGAATGCAACTAGGAGTGCTAGTGCAGAGGATTTCGCAGAGGCGATGAAGAAACTTCACATCCAGGTGAAGGAGCGACTGCACAAATCAAGCCAAGAGTATAAGTACAGAGAAGATCAACACAGGAGACAAATTCAATTTGAGGTTGGTGATTTGATTATGGCACATCTGAGAAAGGAAAGGTTCCTGAAGGGGACATATAACAAACTGAAGATGAAGAAGATCAGACCATGTAAGGTCTTCAAGAAATTTGGGGCAAATGCTTATGAGATTGAATTACCCGATGGGATCGGAATTTCTCTGATATTCAATGTCTCAAATTTGTACCCATACAAAGCAGGAACAAGTGATGAACAATTAGAGCTTCAGTGGACTAAATAGATGCCAATTGCAGAGAAGCCACAGATGGAAAGCATACTCGACAAAAGAGTTAGCAAAAGGACCAGAAGAAGGGAATATTTTGAATACTTGGTCAAGTGGAAGGGACATCTAGTTGAATATGCTAGTTGGGAGAATGAAGCAGAGATACAGAAGCATGGACAAACCATGTGAGATCTCATGCACATGAGCCCATGAAAATTTCCAAGCGAGGGAGTATGATGCAGGAGCATCATCAACAACAACCGAGTGTGGGACAAACACAGACACATTTTGGCACATGATGAATTGTTTGAAATGTTTTGAAGTGGATACACAAAAATTAAATGAGACAATTAAGAAAGGGCGTACTTGTATATTGTAATCAGACCTTGAGCATCCCTCTCTCGTCTGAAGGACTAAGAGGCATTTATGTTAGTAAATGTAAGTAGGTAGCTTTGAATTCTTAGATTAGACAGTTTAGGAGCTGGAGGGAAAAGGAATATAAACACCCTCACTTGTATCATTTTAACATTAGCAACACAATCAATCAAGAGAGCATAGAGAAGAAGAAGCAGAGAGTTGTGTAGAGTAAAAACCCATGTACATAAGTTCTGGATTAATACAAAGATCTTTAGTTCAGACACATGGTGTTCAATTGCTTTTTGTGTTTGTACATGATGATTGATATATGTTGGTTTACTCTCTGTTATGCATTTTCTTTGATGCGTGAATGTATGATTTCATATTTAATGTCTGAAATCTGAAGAGAGGGAGAGTAAGGAAATGAGTTTCAATTGATTCTCTGTCTGAGCAAGAGTTTTCCTGCAAGGAATGTAGTGAAATTGTCTTGAAGGTGTGCGTTGACAGAAGTCAGAGTTCGTCTCTGCAAGCTCAGGAGGGATAACATTGTTCTCATTCTTGCATAAGTGAAAGTTAAGGATAGGATTCGTGCAAGGAGTGCAAAGGCCGAGTGAAGTCTCAGAGTTACAACCTGAGTGAAATTGTTGAAAGACTAGTGTCGCAGGGAGTGCGTAAAGTCGAAGAGTTTGAAATACTTGGAAGTATTTGAAGAATTGTCGTAAGGAGTGTGTGCAAGAGTATTATTGAAGACTCGAGTTATGGAGAAATATCAGGAGGGATAGAGTGTTCAAATTTGTCGAAGAGAAGCTCAAGAGGGCTAGTGCCTTGAAGTGTTGTAAGAAGGTGGAACGACGTTGTTTTGTAGGTGGATGAGTTTCGTGGAAAAAAACTTTGTTCATTTCGCAGGAATCGTTAAGGAGAAATTCGACGGTCGAAATTCTCCGTGGAGAATTTACGAAGTCCTGAGAACCGTCAGATCGTGCAGAGGAGCAGGGGAGTTATGGTTTAAAACCTTTACATCAAGATTTGCGAGGTTGCAAAAGGCGAAGTCGTGAAACCGTGAAATAATCTAAACCATCCGTTAGAAGGAGGACACGTGTCGCGAGATCACCCGTATTGGGGATTCGAACATCGAAGGTTAGAAAGAGAAGTCCTTCAACTTCGTGAGTAGTGAAGTTGCGAGGGAATCGCAGCCATCCATTTGAGGAGGACAAGTGGCAGAGATCAAGGGATCTCGTGAACTCGGAGGTTCGCAAGGTGAGAGCCCAAAAATTGGGTGCTCCAAGTTGCGAGGAGCTAGGATAGCCATTGGATCTTAGCCAACAGGTGTTGTTGGATCACTCACATAATCTCATTTCATGGTTTCATGAGTTGAAGAGTCTGAAACTCCAAAAAGGTGGGAAGTTCTGTTGTGGGACCCATGTTGACGATGTGTCAGAATTTCGACATTTTGGCATATCGATGGAAAGGAAGTCGAGACTTTTGTCCTGAAAGTCCTGAAGTTGCGAGTTGCGATAAGGAGTAGCAAGGAGTTCAGGGTCTTGGCACTTCAGGTGTCGGGATACAAAGGAGGTAGCGCTTCGGGAAGCAAAGTCGCGAAGTGTCAAAGTTAGGCATGAGGGACACGTGGCAAAACCATGAGGTGGGCTCGAGAAATAGACAGGTGGACACACGTCACTTATTGGAAGGAGTCAATAATCCATTGAATTCTCGCATCTTAGGGATTCGCGAGATAAGAGCATGAGAGCTCGACATTGAAACTTGTGAAGTTGCGAGTAGCGAGAACGTGAGGAGAAAAGTCAACATCGCTTCTTGAGGTTTCGTGAAGGGAAGGTGCCAAGATTGGACGCTGGAAGTCATGAAGGTGCAAGTAGTGAGAGGTACTAGTGCTTAGCCTAGACGATGGTTGTGCAAGGAAGGCACTAATAGAGGAAGAGCCATACCTAGATCGACATTTCGGGTATCGCGAGATTGGAAGGGAAGAGTTGGGTTCCTGGACTCATGAACTCGCGAGTGGTGAGTTGTGACAAGCGCTTTTGGAATTGGGCCTTGGTCATAGCACTGTGGTCACATGAAAGGGCAGAGCTTGTGTCTAGTGATGTTTTCATACGAGAGCTTCCGAAAGGACCTATTGATCGATTGAAATTGAGATTCCAGCAGGGAATCGAAAGAGCCGATCCGACTCAAAGAAGATAAAGAACGATCCTGTGAGTGGATCTCAGCCTGAGGGCTGATAGGTCTACATCACTGATCCATATAGGGATGCAAGTTGATTGTTTCTTTTATGTTGGAGTGGATTTTAGCCCAGACATGTTTCCATTTCAGGGAGGAGGATTTGAATATTCTATGATTCTTTTCTTTCCAAATCTACCAAAGAATAAAGTCAGGTAGAAGCTACCAAATCCTAGGATGGGAGATTGGAAAACTAAATCTCTCCATCCCTCCATTGTTTCCCTGATACCTAAACGATTCCTATATGAGGTTCTCATGATGTTGGTGCATTGGTCCCAAAGATCTGAGTTGTAGGAGAAAAGATTGAGAAGGTGGTTATGAGTCTCCTCCTCACTACAACAAAGGTGACACCAATAGGGGCCTATAAAGACACTTTTCACTAGATTGTCCCAGGTAAGGATGTTGTTGTTCATCGTTAACTTAAGGAAGGTGTTGATTTTTGGCTAGATCTTTTTTCCCCAGATTTCGTTCCAAAATTCTTCTTTTGGGAGGGAGTTATGTCCAACGCTGAGAAAATAGGATTCTTGTAGGTTGAAGGTGCCAGTTTTGGAGTGGCCCCACCTTAGGATGTCCTACCCTTGTTGGCTGAAGATTCTCCTAGAGTTGAGATGATCGAGTAATGGTTGGAGTTTTACCTAAAGGGGGATGTGCATATCTTTGTGGGTGTTTTTCCATTTGTGCCAAGTGTCTCTGTTTTCGTTTGGAATCTAGAAGCCGACTACTTTTTGGAGGACTGTGCCTTTCGTTAAGGGAATAAAAGTGCGCATAGTGGGAGCCTGGTCTAGGGTTGGAAGCTTCTACCAGGGGTCCCTCCAGAGGAGGGTTTATGTCCCACCTTGCAGTTCCCAGAATGTGTGAGCCATTATCATCCCCTTGTTATCCCTAATTGAATTCCAGATGAGAGATCCATGGAACTGACCGTTCCATCTGATTAGTTATTTTTTCGGTGTGGAAGGTGTGTATTTTTTCCTCTAGAGGCACTTCGAGAGGTCCTACAGACGTTTTAACCATATCCACCATATTTTTTCATCGAGGACTTTATTGAGGATAAAGGGATATCTCAGACCTAGTCCTCCTGTGTACTTTGGTCTATATATATTTTTCCAACTGACCAGAGCCAATTTGCATCCTTCTTTGGTTCCTTTCCAGAGGAAGATCCTTTGAATATTTATTAGAGTGATGAGGATAAATATTGGGGCCGCAAGAGCCAAGAAAGAATAGATCAGGAAAGTTGGGTATGTTTTATATTCTTTGCTTGTGTGTGTGGGCACGTCAGATTCGACAATTGTGTCTCAGGATCCCAAGTTCATTCACTCTCTGTGTCATGTGTGTCAGGAACTTCCTATGGGGGTCCCAGGGGGGGCATGTATGACCCCCTCTAGCTACACGCAACGTTGGGCTCTGGGCGGTAGCCCGTAGCCAGCAGGGTTCGGGCAACACCCATAAAAAATATTTGGGGCATTTTTGCTATTTTTAGCAGTTTTCTAAATTAATCCCGGATTAAGGAATTAGGGTTTTGGTAGCTATGGAATACCTAAAACATTGTATATATTGTATGGTGAATGGTGAAATTAATATAATAAAGAGTTGCAAGGTGAAACAATAAGCAAGGTTGGTTTTTTCCTAGTTAAGGGTTTCTGGTGTAAATCTCTTTGTACTATGTGTATGAGCCATTTATTAGTTTCTGTTTTTCTTAAGAATCTATATGAATTTATTTACTTCACAAGTTTAAAACTTACATGTGGTATAAAATCTCATTTTTGGCTTAAGAGGGACGCTTTTTTTGCTGAGGGTTTGTCTTAGTCTTGATAGATCAAGTTTATATTGGGTCTATGATAAACCTGGGTTTAGTGGGAGATTTTGTAGTGGATATTTGAGTGTAGAAAGAGTAATGGAGATCTCTTCTAGAATCGAGACAGAGAAGTTCAACGGTAAAAATTTTGAGTTATGGAAGCTCAAGATGGAGGACCTTCTTGTAGATAAAGAAGAATGGATCGTTGTGGATCCTGGTACACAACCTACTAGTACATAGCCTACTAGAGCATAGTTGACTGGTACACAACCCACTACTACACAAACTACCAGTACACCACCTATTGGTATGTCGAAGGAATATTGGGAGAAGTTGGACAGAAGAGCGAGGAGTACTATTCGACTTTGCCTGGCAGATTCAGTGTTGTTGAATGTCTTGGGAGAATCTACATCCAAGGAACTATGGGATAAGTTAGGGAATTTATATTAATCAAATTCCCTGGTAAACAAGTTATTTCTTCGAAAGAAGTTGTATCATCTTAGGATTGGAGATGGATATTTTGTGAAATAATATTTAAATTCCTTTAATACTATGGTAAATCAACTTGTCTCTTTTAATATTACGATTCCAAAAGAAGATAAGTGTATCACTTTGTTATGTTCTTTTCCAGAATCATGGGATAATCTAGTTGTAGCAATTAGCAGTACCACTCAATCTACATCAAAGTATGAGGATGTAGTTGCATCCTTGTTATCTTAAGAGATGAGGTGGAAAAGCATGGATGGTCATAGCATAGATGCTTTATTTGTAAGAGGCCGTACCCAAGATAGGAATCCTGGTAATTATTTGGGGTGGATATCTAAATTTATCGATAGATCTAAGTCTCCAGGAAAATATTTGAGGAAATGATGGAAGTGTGGTAAAACGGGGCATTATAAGAAATATTGCAAGTCTAATAAGGTTGATAAACCAAAGGTTTCTGATAGTACGTCTTCCATAGAGGAAAAAACCTCCACTGAAGAAGGAGGTGATGTTTACCTGGCATCTATAGGTACACATACATACCTTGATGTATGGTTGATAGACTCAAGTGTGTCATACCATATGAATCCTCACAGGGAGAAGTTCTATGAATATGAAAAATACAATGGTGGTAATGTATTCCTGGGAGATGACTTGATAGCCAAAATCATGGGACATGGAAGGGACAACTTGTTGCTGAAAGATGCAAGGATTAGAAATCTCCCTGGGGTTCTTCACATTCCAAAACTGGTCAGGAGCCTATTATCTGTAAAAAAGTTGGATGATGCAAGAGTGGATACTGTATTGGGAAAGGGAACTTGTAAGATGGTACGAGGAGCAATGGTGTTGATGAGGGGAGTTAGGTGTGGAACTATGTACAAGTTGTTGGGAATCACTTATACTAATGGGTGTAACAGTTTTGTTTTCCTTGAGCAGACAAATAAAGAAGACAAGACCAATATTGTCCCTGCAAATAAGACCATGATGTGGCATCAAAGACTGGAGCATATTGGAGAAAAGGGAATTTGAACACTACATGGTAAAGGTATGGTTGAGGTTATGTCTAATTGCACTCTGGATTTTGATTTCTGTGAACATTGCATATATGAAAAGAAAAATTGAGTAAGATTTCCATATAGTTCTACAAGAGCAAAGGGGATCTTAGAGTTGATACATAGTGATGTGTTTGGACCTATGTTGTTCCATCACTAGGTAAATATATGTATTATGTTTCATTCATAGATGCTTTCTCAAGGAACACATGGATTTATTTTCTTAGAAAGAAATCTGAGGTATTTGATAAATTTAAAGAGTTCAAGGCTCTGGTAGAAAATCAGATAGAGAAGAAAATAAAGGTATTGAGGATAGATAATGGTGGAGAATTCTGCGGAAATGAATTCGAAGAATTTTGTAAGAAGTGTGGTAATGAAAGAAAGAAGACTAATCCATACACACCTAAGTATAATGGAGTTGAATAAAGGATGAACATGACACCGATGGAAAAATAAAGGACCATGCTCCGCGGTGCTGAGTTAGGACAAGAATTATCGGTTGATGTAGTGGGTACAACATGTTACCTGGTCAATCAATCACCCTCATTAGCGCTAGATGAAAAAACTCAACACAAGGTATGGACTGGAAAGAAAACCTCTCTTGAACATCTTAGAGAGTTTGGTTGTGATGCTTATGTACATGTTCCAAAAGAAAATAGGAGTAAGCTGGATGAAAAGATGAAAAAATGTATCTTTATTGGTTATAAATATGGTGTGAAAGGTTATAAGCTTTGGAACCAAGAAACTAAGAAGATTTTTTACAGTCGAGATGTTTTTTTCAGAGAGGTGAAAGATGTTTCCAAACAATAATTCCTACCAAGGCCAGAAGAACCTTAGAAAATAGAGTTTGAGTTGGATGATGAAAAATATGAATCATCTAAAGAATATGAAGCAGAAGAAGAAAAACCTCATACCCCAGTATCGAGGAGCTCGTTGAGAGAAATAATGAAACCAAAAAGGTATAGTCCACCTCATTTTCGTTCCAATTTTAATTTATCTGTTACTGATGATGATCATAGAACTGTGAGGGAAGCAGTGAATTTAGAGGATAGTAAACTATGGAAGAAGACCATGGTTCAATAAATGGATACCTTTGATAAGATTGAGGCATGGGATAAATATGATTTTCCAGTTGGAGAAAATCAGTTGGTACAAATGGTTTTTTAAGAATAAGTTTAATGAAGAAGGAAAAGTGGAGAAATACAAAGATCGGTTAGTAGAAAAAGGTTATTCTCAGGTAGAGGGAATTGAATTTGGTGATATTTGTTCTCCTGTTTCTAACTTAACTTCTATTAAATTTATTTTATCTATTGTTGTTTCTTTTGATCTTGAAGTGAAATAGATGGATGTGAAGACAACATTCCTCCATGGGGATATGGAAGAAGAAATATACATGAAGCATCCAGAAGGATTTGTAGTGAAGGGAAAGAAAGAGTTGGTTTGTAAGCTAAAGAAGTCACTATATGGTCTGAAGAAATCACCTAGGATGTGGTACCAAAAGTTTGACACATACATCCTCGGATTGGGATTTGTGAGAAGTAGGGATGATCACTGTGTGTATTCCAAGCAGGTTGGTAATAACTTCATTATATAGTTTTGTATGTTGATGACATGTTGTTGGTAGGAAATAACATGGATGTTATCAAGGATGTGAAATCGCATCTATCCTCCAAATTTGACATGAAGGATCTCGGTGTTGCTAACTTAATTCTAGGAATGGAGATTAAAAGAGATCGTGGAAACATGAAACTTTGGTTCAATCAAAGAAAATATGTCGAGATGATATTGTAGACGTTTAATATGCATGGAAGTAAACTGGTCAAGGTTCCTATTTCTATAGTTGTAAATTTATCTACATATCAGTGTCCCAAGACACGGGAAGAAGAAGAGGGCATGTCCCATGTTCTGTATACCAGTGAAGTTGGCAATTTGATGTATGCAATGGTCTGTACTAGACTGGAAATTGCATATGAAATGGGAGTTTTGAGAATTTATATGTCAAAACAAGGGAAGGAGCATTGGACAACAATAAAAAGGGTCTTTAGGTATTTGCATGGCACTACCAATTATGAATTGTGCTACCAAGGAAGACTAGGATTGGACAGAGTGGTGGACATACATGGATTTGTTAATGCATATTGGGATGGAGATTTGGATCATAAAACATATAGAAGTGGATATGTTTTTAACCTATTTGGATGAGAAATCAGTTGGATGAGAAAAATACAGGCTATAGTGGCACTCTCAACTACAAAAGTTGAATACATGGAAACCACTCATGGAAGAAAGGAAGCAATATGGTTACAAAGATTGTGTTCAGGTATTGAGTTGGTACAACAAGTAGTAAGATTATATTGTGACAGTGAGAGTGCAATATTTCTAGCAAAGAACCCATCTTATAATTTGAAGACAAATCATATTGATGTTCAATATAACTTTGTGAGAAACATGGTTGACGAAAAGAAGGTGTTGATGGAAAAGGTTGACACTTTGAAGAATGTTGCAGATTCATTGACAAATTCTGTGAGAACAAAAAATTTCTTCTGGTGTAGAGTAAAAATCGGCATTTTTTCCCTGGATTGTTGAATATATAATCTTGTGGACCCCTGGATGAAAAGAAAAAAATAAGTGGGAGAATGTTGGGTATGTGTTCTATTATTTTCATGTGTGTGTGTGGGCACATCAGATTCGACATATGCATCTGACGATCCCAAATTCCTTTTCTCTTTGTGTCATGTGTATTAGGTGCTTCCTAGAAGGTCCTAGGGGGGGCAGGTATGCCCCCCCTGGTTACGCGGAATGTTCGGGGCAGCGCCCTGAAAATTGTTTTTGGGTGGTTTTTGCTATTTTTAGTGGTTTTCTAGAATAATGCTGGATTAATGGATTAGGGTTTTGGTAGCTACGAAATACCTAAAACATTGTATATATTGTATGGTGAATGGTGAAATTAATATAATTAAGATTTGTAAGGTGCGACATCAAGCAAGGCTACTTTTCTCCCAATTAAGGGTTTCTGGTGTAAATCATTGTGTACTATGTGTATGAGCCATTGATTAATTTTTGTTTTGCTTAAGAATATACATGCATTGCTTTAATTCATAGGTTTAAAACTTACAGGGAGGGCTTGAAGGATATACTTAAGGAGGCCGAGGCGACCACGCAGATTGACGGAGTAGAAAGTCGAAGAGGAAAGTTTTTTCTTGAAGTTGGAAAGAAGATCTTCCCAGGAAGTGTTTCTTAATGGATTATCAATTAGGGTAATGCCAAGATACTTGGAAGGGAGGATGCTTCGGGTGAACCCTTAGAGTTACATAATAAGAATTTGGATCTAGATAGGTGTGTTGAAGAAGAATATTTGGGATTTAGATATGTTTACTTCCATTCCCGAAGCATCATAGAAAAGGTTGATCACAAAGAGAATTCAAAGAGCTTATCAGACTGTGGGGATGCCCATTAATATTATGTCACCCATGAACTGATTTTGAGAAATTGGAAGAGAGATTCCATGGGGGGTGAGTCCTAAGATGGAGTGATCTGTTATGGATTATTTAATGGCTCAACTCATCCCTTCCTCCATTAAGATAAAGAGAAAGGGGGAACGTGGGTCCCCTTGTCTTATTCCTCTAGAGGGAGAGAATGGTTTGGAAGGGACGCCATTGACCTGGATGGAGAACAATACTAAAGAGGTGATATTGACGATCCAGGAGACCAAATATGGATCAAAAACAAAGTCTAGAAGGTTTGATTTCAAGTAGCTCCAACTAAGTTTAGAAAAATATTTGGAAAGATCTTGTTTTAGAAGCATAGTAGGTGACTTGGTTGAATGAAGCAATTCGATTACTTCGTGAGCCAAAATGATGATGTCCAATATCTGTATACCTTCCACATACCCTGACTTTTACAGAGATATGATGAATGATAGGATAGTTTTAAGATGCTTACACTATGACCTTCTTGATAAACTTATAGATCACATTGCAGAGTGCAATGGGTCAGAAGTGAGTTAGGGAGGTGACATTGTTCTCTTTTGGAATGAGAGTGATGAATGTGGCATTGAGGGACTAAAATACCTGCCCATATTTTCTGGAGTCCTCTATAATTTACCATACTTCTTCTCGAAGGATATCCCAACAATGATGAAAGAAGTCTGAAGTAAACCCATCGGGCCCAGGAGCTTTTCCTATCAGAGTATCCTGGAGGGATTGATCAACTTATTCTTGGGTAATAGGATGCATCAATACCTCGTTTTTTTCTTTGGTGACCTCCTTTGGAATATGCTTGAGGATTGAGTCGATAGCTTGGGTGTGATCTGGTCTAACCCTATGTTTCATAGGATCAACTGATGACTAGAAATTTTTACTCTTGTTGTATTTTTGGTTGTAAATAATATTTCATTATGAAAATGATTTACAAAAGAAAAGAAAGAAAGAAAGAAAAAGAAAAGAAAATAAAATAAAATAAAAAAGAAAGAAAAATAAATTAAAAGAAAGAAAAGAAAATAATAAAGGAGGGTATGAAAAGAAAAAATGATAAACCCCGTGCAATAAAAATGGCTTGATTCATACAGTCTAATCATGGTCAAGTTTTTTGAATTTATGTTGATAGGTTAGTGAATAAAACTTGTCTAAACTATTTAATCTTAGCCAAGATAGATAGGTTAGTGAATAAATTTGATCAAACAGTTTAAACTTGATCAAATAGTTCCAAGATAGAGTAATTCTTTAACCCAATAGTCTAATCTGGGTTAAAATTTCTAGGTGAATAGATTAGGACATAGGTTAGTTTGATTTATTTTCAATAAAACATACATGAAGTTGGTTAAATTCCTTGACTTGAGGAAAAAAATTTGTGTTCTAACCCCTTGGTGAAAAAAATGAAAAGGGAGCAGCGCAAAAACCCACAAAAAGGATGTTATCCTAAATTTTTTAGGATATAAAGTGATTTGCACTCTATGATTAAAAGGTGTTCTTAGATCGACGGAAGAGCGAAAGTCACTCATATATACGACCCACAAATGATATCATATCCCACCGTCCATTCTATTTTTAATGGTGGGTGGTAGGTCTAGGGAAGTGGTTTTTCCCCAGCGGGCCCGTCCTAACATGGCACACTCTTATTATTTCAGAACCCCCCCCTCACTCTATATCACTTACCACCTACACCCCCCTCTGAATAACACACCAAGCCACCTCTCCATATCGCTATCCTCACTGCCGCCAAATGCCTTCCTCACTCACCTGTCACCGGTCACATCCCATCCACTTGTCATCCACTCACTACCCTCAACCTCACCCCTATACACCTTTTACCCATTTATTACCTCTCAAACTCATCGCCGAGATACCCATTGGTCGATCAATGTGAGTGATGATATCCATTGGCCTATTGACCAGTCATCCTTTTCCCAATGAACAATCGTTCAACCTTTTAATCTTGTTTTCTCCATTGTCACACTGTGCATGATCCCAACACAATCGAAGTCAACAATCTGCATTAAACGTCGACAAGCACAACTAACATTTTGTTTCAACTTGCAGTATCAGTCAAGCCAATGGCTGCCAAGTCCAAATCCACAGAAGTTGAAGAAAATCCCTTTCTCCCCCCCCCTATTGATCTGGACCGAATACTATTAGCCGATAAAGTTCACTTAATTATAGAGTCGAAGTGTGAATTTGACTTCCTCGAATTGCACTTCTGGCTCAAAGATACATTTTTGAATCGAAGAGATGAGATTGGGCTCTGGGATTCCAATCTCCTACTTTACCTCTTCCCCCAAGTCTACCACTTCCCTTAATTCTCCCTCAAGTGCCAGCCACACTATCAGCAGGATACTATAAGAGATTTATAAAAGGATTCTCCAAGATTGGTTTTCCAATCACTTCCCTCCAGAAGAAGGGGACAAAATTTCAATGGACACATAAATGTGAAGAAAGATTTCAAACCCTGAAACATCTACTGACCCATGCACCCATGCTAAAAGTCGCCGACCCAGAAGATGACTTCCTCGTGTGCATAGATGCCTGCAAGGAAGGGCTCGGAGGAGTCCTTATGCAGAAAGGAAGTGTGATCTGCTATGAATCCCAAAAATTGAACGAGCATGAAGTCAACTATGTGACCCATGATCTAGAACTGGTTGCCATAGTGCATGCCTTGAAAATGTGGAGGCATTACCTCTTGGGAAGAAAAATTGTAATTATGACAGATCACTGTGGATTGTGATACCTTTTTAATCAACCAAAGCTCAATGCTAGACAATCTAGGTGGATGGCCCTCCTTAGCGAGTTTGATTTTGAAATCAAACACATTAAAGGAAAGGAAAATAGGGTGTTCGATGCCCTTAGTAGAAGTATGAAAACAATTCACCTGGCAGCGGTGAGCACCTACGAGACAGATGTCAAGGAAAGAATCAGAAATGCACAAGAAATGGATCCCTTCGTCCAGACCATGACCATGTACCTACAACAAGAACCCGCCGGAGTAAAATATGAAGGCTATCAGATGAACAAAGGAGGTTTTCTCACTTACAGAAACATATTTTATATTCCAGTGTGTGACGACTTGAAGGGGTTCATTATGGATTAAGTACATAAAAGACCCTAAACTGGTCATCCAGGATACCAGAAGATGATCACTGCCACCAGGAAACAATTTTATTGGCCTGGATTGAAGAAAGACATAGTCGAGTACATAGCCAAATGCATAGAGTACCAACAGGTTAAAGTAGAACATCGACACCCAGCAAGATTATTGCAACCTTTACCAATCCCAGAATGGAAATGGGAAACCATCTCAATGGATTTCATCACTGGATTACCAACCTCAACCAAACAGAATGATGCCATTATGGTGGTGGTGGATAAATTGAGCAAGTCTTATCACTTCATCCTTGTCAAGTTAACCTGCAAGGCAATCGATATCACCTAGGTATTCATGAAAGAGATATTCAGACTGCATGGTATGTCGAAAGAGATCGTGTCTGACAGAGACACAAAATTTACTTCCAACTTATGGAAATCACTTATGGTTGGTTTAGAGACAAAGTTGTTGTTTAGCACTGCCTATCATCCTCAAACCAACGGACAGATAGAAAGAGTGAATCAAATATTAGAAGACATTTTAAGGATGCATGTAATGCATCAACCCAAGAAATGGGAAGACTACCTACCACTGTTAGAATTCACCTACAACAAAGGCTACCAAGCATCCTTAAAGATGAGTCCCTTTGAAGTCCTCTATGGTAGACCATGCAACACTCCTGTCAGTTGAAGTAATCTCGTAAACATGATTTCTTTTGGACCCAACATGTTGAAAGAAATGGAACAACAAGTGACCCAGATAAAACAAAACCTGAAGGTCGCTTAGAACCAACAGAAAAGTTATGTCGACCAAAAGAGAACTCCAAGAGATTTCAAAGTGGGAGACCATGTATATCTAAGAGTTAGGCCCAGGAAGAGTTCCTTGAAAATGGGAGCTTGTGCCAAGTTGGCACCTAGGTATTGTTGACCCTTTGAGGTTCTATATAGAGTGGGACCTATAGCCTATAGCCTAGCACTTCCTCCCACCGTCAAAGAACATAATGTTTACCATGTCTCATTATTGAAATAATATGTACATGATGCTAACCATATAATTGATTGGTCTATGATTCAGGTGGAACCAAAGGGAGAATTTATACCAGAACCCCAATGCATACTGGACAGAAAGGAAACCCCACTATGGAACCAAACCATTGCACAAGTCAAGGTGCAGTGGAAACATTTTGGCCCAGATGAGGCTACATGGGAAATGGAGGATGCCATGAGATAGGAATATCTGATTTTGTTTACTTTTGTACATGCATTTCATTTTGATAGATAATAACATCGAGGATGATGTTCCTTTAAGGGGGAGGGAATTGTAACACCCTATTTCCCCTAGTTTGTAAAAATAACTATACTAGCCAAGAACTATGGCAAACTCAAAAATGTGAATGTGTGATGTGAATGGACCTTGTGAAAAAGGTCGATGAATGTGAATACTATTATGACTATTGAGAGGGGATATGCTGAAAAAGAGACCATGATGGCTGAATAAAGGTGGTGGAAGGCACCTGGAAAGGTGGCGTTAACTTCCACTGAAACCAATACCGTATTTGGACTTCATTTGCCTGGATAACCAAGAGCGGCTCGCTAGCCCTGAATTAAATGACTCGCTAGGATTGGTACGTATATGGCTCCTCATGATTAATGAGGGATGGGGGAGGGTGAAACACCCATCCGTAGAGTCGTCAGGCCTGACCAATGTGAGGGAAATCTCACCACACGCAACCTTGCAAGAGGAAAAAGGTGTGAGGGAGAAGTGAGAAGGGGGAAGACGTGAGGGGAGGAAGAGAACTCTGGAAAACACAGAGTGAGTGATAGCAGAGAAGGGGGAGAGTAACCCTTGTTCTCGGTCACTGACAAATAGAGACGCAGTCTCGCAGGATCATGGTCTCAACTAGGGGGTGGCTAGTGGTAAATCCTATCGGAATCGCTGAGCCTATGGTTGGGTGGAAACGAGCACCCCTCTCAGCAGTTGCACTCACCTCTGGTGCTATTTCTGATAAGTGTTTTACATCTTGCATCGTGAAATTTATATGCTAACATATATGCTCTTAGTCTGTGCAGTTTTATGAATGGTTTGAGTATAAGACTGCCTATGTAGTGTATTGATTCAGGAATGGTGGTTGCATTCTTATAATGGAAGGGCCATGTATGTCTTATGTTTATAAATAGATTCATATGTATATACACACACTGAATCAATTCAAAATTCAAGTTGTTTCTCGAGAAATCTATACCCTTATCTGTCTCAGGTGATACCCTAGATAAACCTCTCCATAGAGACACCATTTTTGAAAAGCTCAGCAGAGGTAGAACTTTGTATGCAAAGACTCTACAGAGGTGAAAAAGTCACAGAATCCCTTGAGGATTCGAAGAATAAGTATCGATCAACGAATGAGATCCTGTTGAAAGATTTGTGGTTATTCATGATCGTTATATTGAAGGAATAAATGAGGGCATTAAATGACTTAACCCTTTTTCCTTTATCTTCGTGAGTAGAGAAGAAATTGGGACCATATATCCCCAAGGTCCGTGAAATAATCTAGACCTTGGATTCATGTCCAGGCAGCTTAGGAATGGTGAAATGGAGAGATAGGTCTGAGCCATCATATCTTGGTATAAACAGCTGACAGACGTTGGATCTGTCGAGAGTTGCATGAGGTTTAAACCTCACGCGAAGAACAACAGAAGTGAAAGTCTCGAGAAGGAGTTTGTATCGGGATTTCAGCATTCAAGAGTTTAGGAGTCCGGAGGACGAGAGTCTGGACACTTGACATTAGAAGTACCGAAATATAGAAAGAACCTGAGCCGTTCGTTGGAGGGAGGACACATGTCGCGAAATCACCCATATCGGGGATTGAGACATCGAGAGTCATAGAGGGAAGTCTTTCAACTTCGCGGGTGGCGAAGTCGTGAGAGAATCGCAACCGTCTATATGAGGGGGACAGACAGCACCTTGTTGTATACACAGACCCTATAGGAATCACAGAGGTCGAGGAAATATTTCATGGTTTTGGAGAAGAGAATCTCAGGAGGGATAGTGCCATTTTGTGCACAGAGCCTTAGCTGCAAAGGTCGTAGAGGAGAAGTGAAGGCTGAGACCTTTGATACTTAATAAATTTTCCAAGGAGAAGGAAGAGAAGTGCATGTTCAAGGAGGAGCTACAACTATCGTTAGATCAACTGGAGTGAAATATATCTGGGTCGCCAAAAAAGTACATCCAGACATCCGTAGAAGAGAGCATAAATGGACACCAGAGAGACTTCGTGGAGAAGTGTCGAATTGTCATGGGTCGTTGGATCACAATGAGTCGTGACGGAGTTAAGCCATAGAAGTATCCATGAGAGAAGTTGTATGGATGGTGGAGACACTTTGAGATAGAAGTGGCGAACAACCGATAGTCGTTGGATCTTGCAGAGTTGCAAGGTGGTTAGGATCGGTGTAGTTCCGAAGAGGTCTGAGTTCAGGATCTCGTATCTCAGGGTTTCTCAAGAAGAAAGCACAAGATTTGGGTGCTCCAACTCATGAAGTCACGAAGTGTGAAGTGGCAAGGAGAAAAATCTGAACCATTGGATCCAGGAACAGGAGGACCATTGGATCAGAACTCCATGGTGATATTGTTTATCGGGAGTTCGTGGGTTCGGAGGTTGGAAGGGGTCACTTTCGACCATAGAAGTCATGAAGTGCTGAGAGCCTAGTCTCATAAGAACACATGGCACATCCATCAGGTGGGGCCTTCGCGATTGACAGGTGGGCACGCATCGCCTAGAAAGGAGTCAACACTCTGTTGACTTATTGTGTCTCGAAGATTTGTGAGATAGGAGAACGAAGGCTCAACGCTCCAACTTGTGAGGTTGTGAGTTGTGAGAAGTGAAAAAGGAAGTCAACCATTGCTGACTTTTGTGTCTTAGGATTTCAGAGAAGAAGATCACGAGAGCTCAACGCTTCAACCTGCAAGGTTGCGAGTAGTGAAAAGTGTCAAAGGGAAGTCATACATCGCATTTACCCAAATTGAAAAAAGTTGATAAGCGCTTGGCTAGCTTAAGAATGTATACATGAGACAGGGTCATGTGGAAAAGACCCTAAGGGGGAAACCTACCACTCTCTAGCCCTGTAGGGGTTCATCGCTTTGTCATGTCGAAGTTTGCAGAGTCGAAAGACTTGATGGTCTGGTAGTGCTGAGTCGGGAAGAGAGAAATAACACCATACTTGTTTGGCCTGTGGTCACGACCCATGCTCACATGGAAATGGACAAGGAAGGAAGTAGCCTATTCTAAGACCCCCGTAGGTATCTCGGGGATTCTAATCCTCGAGAATTCAACGAAATTTTTTTTTTTCCTTAGTGGCTCTGTGACACTAATCCATAGGTATGGTGCATAGTTGTTATTTTTGGTAGGGTTGTTCTAAGTGTACCAAATCTATTCCTGCCAGTTCCTGATGTTCCAGATCTATGTCAAGGTCTCTAATTTTCAGCCTGATATTTTCACGAAGGGAGGTCTCTTAGTTTCATATTTGAGTGGATCCAGGGGTAGGTGGGATGGGGTTTGGAGAACCCTGGACTTGTGTTGGGACAAAGGCATTTGTCAGGGGGGTGGAGTGATTGATGGGATTTTATGATGGGTCTGAATTGATTGAAATGAGTTATTGGTTGATGGTCCATAGGGGGCTTGTGGAGGTTCTCTTTTGGCAAGATTCTTGCGGCATCCCGTGACCTGGGTGAAATCATCCTTGTTTTTGTCAGGATCTTGAAGATTTGATTTGTTGGGTTTATTTAAGGGGAAGTCATAGAATAGATGGCCATTTTTGTGGAATTTATGACATTAGAAAAGGATGTGCTCGCAATCAAGTGTTCGGGACCATTCTTCATCCTGGTAGTCTGGGGTAATGGCTCCAGGGAGTGGTTTGAAGGGATTTAAGTAAACACAAATTCATGCATAAGAAGTGTACCTTTGTTTTTTCGTTGCCTCTGAAGCTTTGAAATAGATGCCAATCTTGTTGTCGATTCCTACGAGTATTTCTTCTAGCCATAACTCTTGAGGTAACGAGTAAAATCATAGCCATACCTTTGCATGTGTGAAGTCCTCCTTCCCTGGGATGAAATTTTATGTCCAAAAGACAAAGGAAAATACCTATCGAGTTGTAAAAGTATGGTCCTCCTTCAAATATTTGGTTTCTGTCCTCCAATTTATGCAGGATTATGGTGAAGAATCCTTTTGATCCGGGTTGGAGTGTTAATATTATGGTAGTTGTGGGAGGTATTTACACACACGTGTGAACTTGCCGAGAATAGAAGACTCCGAGAAGAAAGAGAAACCCTAATGAGTTTGCTAATAACCCTAGAATCCTTGTCGGCTCAAGAAGATAATTTATTAGGCCATTAGCCTCCAAGAGAAGAAGTCGGCTAGAAATAATAATAATATACTAAACAAACACTATCTAGAAGGAGAATTCATCCCCAACAAATCTGGCAGAACCAGTATAAATATAGCATGCCAGTTCCCATTTGACAATATCTCAGAATTTTAGTTTTCCCAGTTGGTGCGCACTGCAATTGCAGTCTTGTGCACAGGTTTGGATGAGAGTTGCAGGTGCAGCTGCAGCAGCAGCTAGTTCTCAGTATTGTCTTGAATATCTTATGGCTAGGGTTTGGACTATCTGATTGGCTTTTTTTGATGCGTTATCCTTGGGGAAAGGTGTGCTACTCTTTGTTTGGCTATCTAGCATAGGGTTTTCTTTCGGAGGAATTCTCAGTCAAGGTTAAGGTGCTCGGAGGGAGGCTTCAGCCTATGGTTGGGTGACGAAGGTATCATCAATGGTAAAATGATCACATCATCTTCTATATTCTAACAGGTTATGGGCCCACACCCCTTAAGTCAGCCTAAAATGCTGGAAGGAAACATAGTCTCTAGATATTGAGCTCGTTGAGATATTGTCGCTGGGTTTACTAGCAGGAGCAGTTTCCAAAAGCACTGCAACTAGGGTTACTAGAATAAGTAGTTGTAGAAACCCTAACCCTCTTGTTGAGGCACCTTAAGTGACTAGATTGACCTAATCTTCGAATAGATTAGTGCACCCTAGCCCAGAGCATCTCCTGGTACTCTTAGAAGACCAAGACGTGAAGTTTCAATTTCTGGTCAAATCTAGGGTTTGACCAAGTCAAGCAAGACATGAAAAACTCTATGAAGTCTAAGAATAAGCTAGATGGTTCCTCTAACTTCAGATAATGGAAGACAAGGATTGACCTCATCCTTGCTAAGAATAAAGTGTTGGATATCATGAAAGGAAAGATCGTGAAGCCATAGTTTGAAGAAGGAGAAGAGAAGGAACCACAGAATGTTGCAGCTATGGAGAAGTTCAAAGATGTTGACATCAATGCCATGAGTATCATAGTGGATTCCATAAAATACCACCTAATACCCTACATCTCCCATCTTGACTCATCGAAGAATATGTACGATTCCCTAACAAATCTCTTCTCACTTAGAAACATTGGACAAGTTATGAGTTTGAAGAATGAGCTCTGTGACATGAAGATGAATGATGACGAAAGCATAAAATCATACTTTGTAAGGATCTCCCAGTTAAGAGATCAACTACAAGATATTGAAGAGATCACTTCAGAGAAGGAATTTGTGAACATAGTACTCAATGGTCTTCCCAAGACATGGGATGCATTTGCTGCAAGCATGAACACAAGGAAGGAGTTCTCGAAATTTGAAGAACTTTGGGCTTGCTATCCTCAAGAAGAATCAAGGATCAATGCAAAAGAGAAACCCCAAAAGAAGTATGATGATCAAGCCTTCAAAACAATATTCAAGAACTTCAGGGACAGAAGAAAGTTCGATTCAAGAAGGAAGCCAAAACAAAGAAAAGATATTTCAGAAATACAATGCTTCAACTGTCAGAAGTACGGTCACTACAGGAATCAGTGTCCTGAGCTAAAGAAAAGGAAGGAGAAACATGAAGCATCGATTTCCGAAGAAAAGGAACCTACTAAGAAGACCAAGTAGGATGGAAGAGACTTCTTCTACTAAAAGGTAACAACACTCTTCTTATTTCTTGTACATATTTTTCTTGCATCGTCTTTTTACATATCTTGTATATCTATCTCTTGGAAGATAATGTGTTCCAAGAAGAACTATACCTAGGAAAGAACAAACAAGATGAAAAAAGTTATCATTAGATATTACACATGAAAAAATGAAATATATCATGTGAAAGCCATTACAAGATAAGTTGAAATTAGAATCAATCTTGAAGAGACTTGGAAGTCAGACATCAAGAGAAATTGGGGAAAGACTTATGACAACAACTAAGACGGAAGCCTGGACAGAGAGAGCCAAATATATATTGCAGAAGACAATAAGGATGTATATAGAAGTATGGACTCTATCAGACGAAGGGAGTCGATTATATGCACTATTACATGATGCAAGGATTAGGAGGGAGCTAATCCTATGATCCATTGAAGATGATGAAATGTATATATCCATGATAACAGTCATGAAAGGAAACACGTGTTTAGTTCATCCATAGAAGAAGACTTCCTCATAAGCCTTAAAGTATTCCTGGTTGTCCATCCAGATCCATGATCCTACGATGAAAGGTAGAAGTGGAATCTCTAGGGCATGGGATCTATAAGAAACTCCATGGACCCAAAAGTAAAAGAAAAACATGAATATTCCAAGAAAGAAAGAGAAGCCAGAACAACCAGTCATTGTATCAAGAATCACAATATTACCAGCCTGATATGAACTCACTAAAAGAAATCAAGCAGAAGAACTGAAAGTCATGATGAAGAACAGTGTACAGAAGACTTATGAATGAAAGCATTGCAAGATCCAGAACCAGAGGTTCTCCTAGATGGAGGGAGAAGATTATGATGATTAATCATTCCAATAGACCAGACATATCACTGCATGAGTCATTATATCATCCACAACATCCATGATTCAGAATTCTACATTAGACGAATGCAAAGAATGATCTCCAGAGAAATTGAATAAAGAGTGTATGAAGAGCAATATCAAGACTTTGAGGCATACCGGAAAGATACTCTTGTATGCATATAAGAAGAAAACAACTTGGTGGAGAACCTACAATGCACAGTAGAAGCGTGGTGAATATTTCCTATAACATCAAGATGACTACTCAGAAGATCAGATCTCATGATGACAGAAGAAGTGCCACATGAATATGTTCCAGTTCTCCAACTATACTCTATTGTTCAGATCTACATGAAGCCTTCACAGTGTTCCATACTACAGTACAAGCATTACATTATCCATGATAAAGTATAGAAGGGAGAAAATGATTTCTCAAATACATATCTCCACAGATGAGAAGATAAGCATACATTTTGGTAAAGCCTCTATTCAAGATTAAAGAACTTGCATACTCAAGTTAGAGCTCATGGAAATAACTCTCTTAGCTAGAAGGGAAGACTCTCCAAACTAGAAGAAGGTATGCAAACATTTATTTTTGTGATTGAAATAACTCTCCAGTTAGGAGGAAGCATTGAAAATATTATTGTAATTGAAAAATAGTCCAGGTTAGACAGATGCTTTCCTGTTCGGAAAGTGGATTGATATTTCTGACGGACAGTGACTTCCCATTGTAGTTAACATGGGAGGCACATTGATTGTTCATGTATCATAGAGAGCGACTTCCCATTATGGGGAGTGGTCTAGGAAAATCATTCTTCTTGGCAGTCACTATGAGTAGTGGTCAAGTAGAATGGTCCACCTCGCAGGGAAGTCATTCTTTCAAAGTTCACAGTTGTGAGAAGTTTCGAAGAATGATCAGTTTTGTGGGTTGATGCAGGACAAACATTCCTCGAGGGTTATACATTCTCTCTAGGTTACACTTTGTTTAGTGTCATAGGAATGGCCCAGGGTGGGGAATGGTCTGGATAGTTATTCCTCGAGGGCAGACTCATTCTCTCCTGGTTACACTTTGTTTAGTGTCGGAGGAATGGCCTAGGGTGGGGAATAGTCTAGGCTCAACAATTAGGGACAGTCATTCCTTATGGAAGATTCACTCTCTCCAGGTTACACTTTTTTTAGTATCGGAGGAATGTCCCAGGGTAAGGAATGGTCCAAACATTTCTTAGGGAAAACTCATTCTCTCCAGGTTACACTTTGTTTAGTGTCGAAGGAATGGCCCAGGGTGAGAAATGGTCCAGGCTCAGAAATCAGAAATAATCTTTCTTCCTTTTTTGTGAAGAATAAGGCAGATAGCCCATTGCTGATGAGAGAAGACATTCTTTCAGATCTCACAAACGTGAGTGAAAGATTGGCCCAGAGGATTCAGTTTATCTTTAATTGTATTTTTCTATGCACGACGACATCAGATGATTGTTATGGATAGTAGAGATATACTACTATGGGGGATATGTTCCATTTTTCATGAGGCATATATTCTTTCAGAGCTCACAGATGCGAGTGAAAGAGTAGCCCAGATAATTCAATCTATATCATAACATTGTTTCTATGCAGTTGAAGACTACTGTGGTGGCAGACATTCTTTCAGATCTCACAGACGTGAGTGAAAGATTGGCCCACATGATTCAGTTTTTATCATAACATTTTTTCTATGCAGGATGCTCTCAGATGTTTGTTATGAAGACTATATGACAGTAGATGAGGGCTATTGTGGTGAATGTTTCACCGTTCGCAACCATACGTTGGTGATCAAGTACTTATGTATTACTTGATGTGGTAGTGAACCACTGGATTGTAGTTATGTACTACTATGAATAGACAAAGGTGTGTTATATCCTTGTCTTAATTGCCTTCAGGACTATCATCAATTTATTGGAGATAATGATCATTTAGATGAATGATGAACATAGATTTTCCAGACGAAAAATAGTTTAGATCTTTTACTCTTCTTGTATCACTCTATGGTGAGAGTGACTTATCCAGGATCATATCTAATTACTCATTTGAAGTATGGTTTTGAGAGTTGATGCAGCTGATGGTGATAGTGATGCTCATGATCTAGTCATCAAATAGTCTAGATGACTATATTGATGCTACCGAGTAAATGGTATGTTTTTGTGCTCAAGTCCATTACCTGTAAAAACCTCTCTAGCTAGGAGGGAGTGTTAATATTATGGTAGTCGTGGGAGGTATTTACCCCCACGTGTGAACCTGACGAGAATAGAAGACTCTGAGAAGAAATAGAAACCCTAATGAGTTGGCTAATAACCCTATAAGCCTTGTCGGCTCAAGAAGATAATTCATTAGGCTATTAGCCTCCAAGAGAAGAAGTCGACCAGAAATAATAATAATATACTAAACAGACACTATCTAGAAGGATAAGTCGGCCCCAACAAATCTGGCAGAACCAGTATAAATACAGGGTGCCAGTTCTCATTTGACAGTATCTCAGAATTGCAGTTTTCCTAGTTGGTGCGCACTGCAGTTGCAGTCTTGTGCGCATGTTTGGAGGAGAGTTGCAGGTCCAGCTGCAGCACTATCTAGTTCTCAGTATTAGCTTGAATGTCTCTTGGCTAGGGTTTGGACTATTTGATCATCTTTTTGTGATGCGCTATCCTTGGGGAAAGGTGCGTTGCTCTTTGTTTGGCTATCTAGCCTAGGGTTTGCTTCCGAAGGAATTCTCAATCAAGTTTAAGGTGCTCGGAGGGGGGCTTCAGCCTATGGTTGGGTGATGAAGGTATCGTCAATGGTAAAATGAGCACACCATCTTATATATTCTAACATGGAGGTCGTAGTGAAACTTGGGCTTCCACCAATGTTGAATCCATTTAACTAAATATTTTTATGATGGCCATAGTCCCAAAAATTGTCCTATTAGGGAAAAATCCTTCGTGTATTGTTTCTGGTCTTCTATCCTAAGAGAGATGATAGTATATTTGGGTGCTACAGGATCCTGCAAAATGCATTTTCCTGGTTCCCAGGAGCAATCTACTTTTGGATGGTTTGAATTAGTGTCAATCTCCATTGGTTTCTCCTTCGACAACTCATCTTCCCGAAGGATGTTTTTCAATTCATATTGAAGCTCAAAGGGAAGATATTTGAAGTGATTAAAGCCCTTCTCAGGGATGATGACAGAGCTGTAAGAGGGGCCATGAGGCCCCCCTTCCTTGACCTCCATGGTTGCAACAAGGTCTTAGGGCAACGTGCACGCAGGGGTTTCGATGCAAGAACCCTAGAAGAGATTTTTTTCTTCGTGGTAGAATTAATATAGTTATCATTACTATCTTATAAATTTATTATAGTTTTACTTTAATTATT
>JZKD02S0778793.1:267438-302995 GCA_000966675.3 Picea glauca | reverse complement strand
AAAACTCCTCACTTTCCACTGTTCGATCCAACTCCTTTGGGCATTTTTTTTTTAAATTAAAAATATTATCAAAGCCTAAAAATTATTGTGCCAAAGGCTGATGTAGAATTTGAAATCCTAAAAACTTTTCATCTCAAGGAATTTGATGTCTCCCTTATAAGAACATGTGTTTCCTCCGTAGAGGTCAGAAGTGTAAATCCTTGGTGTCTAGCTTGGATACAATCTTAAAACTATATTACTATTACTATTATTAGTATTCAAAATAATTTCATTTTGTTAGTATATAGATCATTTATTGATGTCGCAACGAATCTTAAACTATTTTTAAATCTTGTATTTTCTCCATTCATTTCCTTAGATTCCAAATTAGTTAATTACTATCTTCTCTTGAATTTACGAAACAACTGAATTGTGAAAATGAAACAAATGAGCAAAAGAAGACACTATCCACACAAAAATGAACACAAGTTATATCCTTGGAAACCCAATATAGGAGAAAACCTATCTAGAAGGTGAGGCCTATGCTCTAATCTCTTTTCTTTAGTTATGGAAATGTAAATAAAAAGAAAGAGACACTCATTGTTGAGTTTACTTTGACATCATGGCATGTATAGATACTACATAATATTGGATGCTCTACTCATCTATGGAACCCATTCTCCTCCTAGCATCCTGGTATTTAACATAGCTCGATATCCATCTACAGTTAGTGTCCTGACTTGCTCCTTTTTCCTATAATTCGATTTATTCTCAAAACTCTTTAATTTATTTAATATTTTTATTTTAGTTCCTTAATTAAACTTAGACTCATACTTACTCTTAGCCTTAGATTCTTGTTAATATTCTAAGTTTATAATTTATTGACTAATTAATATTTTATCTTGAAAAGGTCTAGCATTTCATTTTTTTCTAGTCCACTTAGGTTTATTGAATCAAGTTTTAATTTCATGACGTGCCCTTTCAGATGCACCTACGTGATCCAAGGGTTCCACTCACCTTTGACTAGTTTTGGAAGTTTGTTCGACCCTTTGGAGACAACACTCCATTTGATCGACCTTGTGACAAACTAAGGGATTCTAAGGAATAAGGACTCTACCTTATTCCAAGCCCCTTAGAAATATTCATGAGCAATTGTCTCAGTCTACCCTTAGAATATTGTGGACCACTAAAAATATGTAATCATTAAACTACAAACTTGTCCACAACGATATTGATAGTAGGTTGTGACATGGATGCTACCACACCTCTCCCTCAATATTTTGTTTCTATGCATGGCCCCTTTACTCCATATGTGATTCAGATTAGCAAGCATCGTCAATTCTGCATCCACTAACAAAAACAATGTCAAAAATATATATACATAAATCATGTCCAAATCAATCATTTTTCATATGTGCATAAAATGAAATACTCAAACAAATACAATCAGCTCCCTGACTCAATCCAAAGTACGAGGAAGTTCACTGATGCCATCAACATCCATATCATATGACGTGTCCTGCACATTCATGAAAAATCGTTAATATCATTTGTCGATATATATACATCAAAATAACAATAAGTCAAAACACATCATCGTCATCATATATAACCCATAATCGAAATGAAATCACAATTTACCATAATCAGATCACTTTCACACAAGTGTCCTCAAATAATATGGAAATAAAGGTGTGCTCAGTAGAGTGGGATGATACACAGTTAGCCCACCACGATGGAATATTTAAAGTAACTATTGCACATTATTTCCAGAATATTTTGAACTTAAAAGTAAATTTCATGACCCTCTACATTATCTGGTTATCGGTTATGAAAGACTAGCAAAGATTATGGATTCACGTAGTGTATCGCCATTTCTTGTGCACGCACAATAAACTCCCAATATTCTTATTTTAGCATCTATGTAAGACAATAAATTGTCCCCCCCTACAATTATTGCTACTAGGAACATCACACCATGTCTCTCATGTAAATGAATAATCCATAGTTTTCCTCACACTCTCCCTACTTTACCATTTTTAGTTTCTACATGGATCACTTCGACCCATTGATCCACACTTCAGCGAGTCCCCTCTTCCTACGTCGATACATAGCATACCAGTGAGTGCATCCTTTTTTTCACCTCCACATTTTCATTCCAGTAATATCTTTTCCAATACATAGACCACCATCCTTCAAACTTGATGAACATGTCATCCCACTTCTACTAAAGCTCACTACATATTCTATTATCATTAGTGAACTAGTAAAGATCACGCTAAGACATTAGTACTTTCCATGCAATTATAGTCTCCATGTAGATTCATTTCACTAGCTAGATTCCTTCCATTTTTGTTGATGCACTGTATATAACTACCATCCCTCCATATCACTTCATTACACCGCATATCAGTGAGGTTCATCTCTTCATCTCCCATGCACTACTTTTTGATGAATTTATCTATCCCATCACCAAGGCATTATCAGAAGGATATCCAACCCTTATCATCATCGAGTTCATCAATGATGATCTTCTTTCTTTATCTAACATTGACCCAGTGAGCAAGGCCCACCTTGTTCTTCATCCTATCTTATCCTCCTCTATCTTGATTCCTTATTTTTGTTCCCATCAATATCTATATGGATAAATAGTAATTGATACCTACCACACATGTTCTGCTTCATGATCACAGTTACAATCAAACATGTCTATGTTGCTAACATATTTAATCGCACATGCCATACTATCCTGTTTAGTTTGCACTTTTTTATTTTACGACTAAATTTTTAGTGTAAGAGAACTATCTAGCATCATATGGGTTAACCAAAACACATGTTGGTCTTGCAATGGCTATGAAACATTATTTGGAAGAAACTCAGTCCTCTTGGATCCTAGATAATACTAAGCACTTTGAACGTCAGCTGGATGTTTTCGTGGATTTATAATTTCATGCTATTTATGCATCACTGCAGTGTGAATGGATTAATTAATATGTTATACGTCACATATGACATAAGAACTTCTGGAATCAATTTTTGGTGAAGCAACAATGAAATAAGGACCCTAACTTCCATTAAAAAATCTTCTTGAGCACAACTTTTTGGTGTTTCTCAAAATACATTTCTCGTCATTGGAGCAAACTAGTTGTATGATTTTTTCCATTCCAATTTCAACAAAACTCACAGAATCGAAATCTGAGGCCCATAAGTGATAAATAAATCATCAAGGATTTATACCCTAGCCATCTCTATCATCCATGACACCAATCCAATGTTCAAATTCCATGTTAAATTATTTTTCTACAAGCGTCACCCCATACTCTTTCCATTGCAAAAATATGTACTTATAATGGATGTTGTATGAGTAATTTATGAGACAAGAAACTTAAAAACCTCTTTCAGCAAAGTGACTGGTTAGTATTCTCCATTTCACGCCCATGCACAAACAAATTTCATTGAACTACATTTATTTCAATTTAAAATCATTTAATTTAAATTTATTTAAATTTAAGCTTCAAATAACCTTAATGCATTTTAGTTACATGGTTTGAATTAAAATATTATTTAACATATATGAAAATGTCAAATCAATAGGTCAAGGAAATAAATAAGACATATGTTGGCTTAGGAGCATGTCAGGAATCATTTAATATACTATAAATGAGGTGGAGTTGGGGGAAACACGACCCATGTGCTCCATACCCTTCCATGTTAAGACACATTAAATATTTCCCCCTTTCTTTTAAATCCCTTAACAAACTTATAAAAATCAACATGCATAAATTATCAAAGACTTTAGAACAAGCTCATTGAGGGATATGGGATGAACTATGCCATGTGATCAGAGAAGTTAATAGTAAGTGCTCTGATGTCAATCAGAGTTGTTCAAAACAAGTGCTTTGATTTACATTGAAGAGGTACCCAACAATGTTTCCAAATATATTCTCACCACGTGAGTTTATTGTTGGACACACAGACCACACTGAGAGGGGGGGTGACTCAGTGTAGGGCCCTTTTTCAAACTTCCCTTCACAAAATTCCTTAGTTAGCAATCACCATTTATTCATCACTTACTTACTGTTATTTATAACCAGTTAAATTTTAACATATATCAACAACATGTAACAACAACATATATCATCAATAAGTCATCGCAATAAGAAACACAAATAACACAAGATGTATGTACAATTTCCTTTTTATTATGGACTACAATCCTTGTGTTATCAGCATAAACTAAATAGAGTTGCAACTCCACAAGAGAACCAACTCTGATATGCAAGAGTCAACTTACACAACTCAACACCAACTGAGAAGAGGAATCAATCCTCAATAAATACCAATCTGTCAACAGGTACGCAATCTGTCAGTAGTGCAACACGTGTATGTACGTACCCTACCAGTAGTACAACTCGCATATGTGCATAGCCTATCTATAATCCTATCTATACTACAACCTACAACCTACGTATTCCTTCTGAACAATTAGGGTTTTATCTCAATGAAAAATGCAGATCCTATGCAACCTTTAGTCACATTCACTTCTATCTTTCACTGTCCAATCTGTACCATAACCAATCTCAAGACCTCCAAACTCTCCAATAACTTACTCATGCTCCTCAGCCATACAATATGAATGCTACTCAAACATAAATAACCAATATACTATGGAAACCATATCAGTACTAAAACATAAGAGTGTTTTTCACTCTATCAATCAATCAACATAACCATATCACCACAACCATACCAAGAATTTTTTAAGCATTCACCATACAATAAGAAAGATTATCCATAAAGACAACCATGTAACCATACCAAAATTTTTATCGTAGATCTTACCCCATAGAATGAAAATATGGAACTTACTTTAGACTTCAAGAACCTGGCATCAACTCACACTCAAGTCTTCATGACTTCCTCCAACTGTATGTGCTTTGTCCTCCTTCATCCCATGTCTGTACGTGCTCTGGCTCAGTGCAGCCCACATATGTACTCTCTCTAGCCCACTACTACTCACATACTCCTTCAAAGACTAGGGTTTTTGAACTTTCTAAACTTTCATCATCAACATCTCATACTTACGGAAACTTTGATGCATCCATGGGATCCTCCAGACACTCTGTCTCTTAGAATAGATCTTCCATATGTTCCCAAGAGATGTATTTACAAGAGAACCCTTGCCTCTTATTTATACTCTCCAAGTAGCTTCCTTAGAAGCATATTCTATGCCACTTTGTCCACATGGCTACTTTGTCCAACCTTTCCCAATTTGTCGCTTGTCCATATATCAATAGCCACTTGACCACTTAACCCACTTTCTTCATTTTAGGGTTAACCTTCTCATAAGTAATTTCCATAATTATAAATTTCTCCATTTACTTTATTATTTAAATAATCCTCCTTGACTTTGTCACTTCAATTTATTATTTAAATAATTTCTTCTTTGTGAGCACTTTGAATTTTTTGACCTTTTAGGGCTTCTAGCCAACATATGAGGGTCCTCCAACTTCATAAGGACATAACTCTCAAACCGTGAGGAGTTATGTGGCATTCCACATACCACTAGAAATGGCATGAAAATCACTATCCATCTAGGATAGTTTCGCTGACAAATTCACTGATATTTATCTCATTATTCCACAATTAAGCATGGGTTCTCCAACCACACTTCTAGGATAACTCAACTACAAAGAATCTTCCCATGAGGTATTTCGCCATAAGGGTATAGCTTTGAATTTCACCCATTTGTACTCCTTATCAACCCTGATAAGATAAGAATGATTCATTTTTACATCAATCCAACTATGCATCATATATCAATGACAACACATTGATCCTTTGTTGTGTAGACACCCTGCCCTCAAGCCCAAGATCTGTGTAGGATCTTCACTAGACCACAACAAGGGTTAATTAAACCCCTTATTCAAGACCCCAATGATTTCAGGTCTCACGAGCTAGATAATCTGAGTGCAATGCCACAACTCTCATAAATCATCAAAATGAGAAATGTGAATGGGCTAAGGTGTAAGCCCCCTCCCTTCATTCCCTAATCTGATATGACCACACCCATGCATAAATGTAAGCTCCTTTCACAAATCGCGACTTCGCGAGTCGAGTGTTGAGCTCTCATGCTCTTCCCTTGTGAATCACTGAAACGCGATAAGTCAACAGAGTGTTGACTCCTCCCAAGAGACGTGTTCATGCCAACTGTCGCTTGCTTTCACCTTTTATGCACACTACGTCAGTGTCACCTGTCACGCGTGACTTTAGCATTCGAAATTTCCTAACCTCTGTGATTACAACAAAGGTTTATACACCTTGAAACCCTAATATGCGATATGAAGCAGGGGGTTGATCCAACAGTTCTCCTGCTATTGATATCCAATGACCTAGATTTCCTACCTTATACACCTCACGACTCAGGACTTGGAATGACCCAGGAATTGGTATGCCTTCCAAACCCACGAACCTCGAAACCCCGAGGAAATATGACGTCTCAAATCAAACATGATCAATGACTCTCATTGATCCTCGGCTCCGAGGTGATGGGTTCCTCCTGAGCTTATGGGTGTTGATAGACACTCAATCTTAATCCCTCCACTGGTCTATCAGATCCAATGGCCCACAAAACTTCGACACTTCTCCTTGAAGCTATTTGACCCTCTATTTTCAATTGCATGAGGACTTCTTGCCAAATGACATGGCATACTCCCTCTTGAACTGAACTCCCACAAGACGATTTCAAACTCTGTCTCCATTTGAACACTTCAAAGTTTCTATCCCTTATGAGCTTTCACTTGCAAATTCAAGGCTTCCAAAAGGGTCTCTTTTCGCACTCCTTGCCACAAATTTCAAATAACCTTTGGTTATTTTGGACCTTCAACTCTACGCTCTCTGCAACAACAGTCTTTCAATATTCCTCTTGGGTTTGTAAAATCCAAGAACTCACCCAACCTGTGAACACCTTGCATGGCTCTGTGCCTTGCTAACACTTCTTCCTATAAAGACACAATTGTATATTTTGTGAGAGTTATGAGATGAAACCCATAACCTAGTCGACACACTCCTTGCAAACCCTCCACTACACTCTTTGCAAGAATTCTTAGAAAGAGAGACAACTAAAAATCATTCTCCCCTTATCCAGAATTCAAACATTCAACATAAAATTCTAGAGCCTGTACACACACATAGCATTGAAAGAAAATGCATATAGAGAATGAAAACAAGCCTGCAACATACCATTTAATAGGTGGTTCCAACAACCATAACACACACATAGATTTGGAATCAAATATTTCTTCTATTAATTCCAGTGGTCCTGTACATGGAAAATAACAACTAAATGCATACAAATCCTCTGTTCTATTCTATTCTCCTATGTACCTCTACAACTTACGAATTCTGAATTATGTTGTTACAATGATACAAGGGTTGAGGGTAGCTATCGTCTGTTTTCCCTCCTAAGCTCCTAAAACTATCTAATCTATCATTTAAATCTACCTACTTGCATTAAACACACATAAATGCCTATTACATTCAACGGATAGTAACATATGCTCCAAAATCAGTTTGGATCTTCAAGGCATAAATGCAACTCCACTTTCCTCCCATCCATTACATTAATTTTTCAGATTTTGAAATTCACAACGTTTTCAAAAAAACGTATTTAATTGCATCTACACATCCAATTGTCTCCTTGGTTTTGGGCATGCACCTGGGTTTTATACAATGCTCCTACATCATACTCCCTCGCTTGAAAATTTTCATGAAATCTTGTTCATGAGATCTTGCAAGGTCTGGCCACGCCTTTCAATTTCTGCTTCATTCTCCCAGCTGGCATATTCAATTGGATGTCATTTCCACTTGATCAAGTATTCAAAATACTCTTTTCTCCTGGTATTTTTGCTAATCCTCTTGTCAATTATGCTTTCCATCTATGGCTTTTCAGCTACAGGCATTTGTTTTGTCCATTGAATCTTTTCTTGTTCATCTTCTGATCCTGCTTCTTCATCTCTGTAAGGGTACAAATCTACGACATTGAATATTGATGGGACTCCAACCCCATCAGGTAATTCAATCTCATATCAATTTTCCCCAAATTTCCTTATGACCTTGCACGCTCCAATCGTTTTCATCTTAATCTTGTTATACGTTCCCCTTGGGAATCTTTCTTTTCTCAAATGCACAAGAATCAAATCACCAACTTCAAATTGAAGTTCTTTCCCATGTTGAACTGCTCTACACTTGTACTCTTGACTTGAACTATGAAACCACTCCCTAATTCTACTATGAAGCTCCTTCATTCCTTCTGCAAATTCCTTTGCACTAGCACTCCTGAATTCAACTTGTTTTGAATCTTTCAACTCAGAAACTCCCCTTGGTTGCATTCCATATACAATCTGGAATGGACTCTACCCTATGCTTCTATTGAGTGAATCATTGTAAGATAATTCTACCGGTGGAAGAATGTGATCCCATTGACTGTGGTGTTCAGTCACTAAGCTTCTTAACAAATATTTGAAGCTCCACTTCACAACCTCTATCTCTCCATCCATATGAGGATGATATGATGAGCTAAAAGACAAGTTTGTCACTAGCTTCTTCCATAAGTTCCTCCAGAAATGTCCCACGAACTTGGTATCTCGATCAAAAATAATACTCTTTGGCAAGCCATGAATTCTGATGACTTCCTTGAAAAGCAGGTTCGCAATATGAGTTGCGTCGCTGATTTTATGGCATGGTATGAAATGTGCCATCTTTTAAAATCTTTCCACCACTACAAATATTGAATCATATCCCCTTTGTTTCCTTGGCAGTCCTAATATGAAATCCATGGTCACTACATCCCATGTCCTTTCAGGTATGGGTACGGGATGGTATAACCCTATGTTCTACCTCTTTCCCTTTGTGTGCTGGAAAATTATGCATCTATCCACAAATTTCTTCACATCCGTTCTCATCCCTAGCCAGTAATATCAGCCATTCATCTTTGACAACATTTTGGCATGACCGAAGTGTCCGGACAATCCTCCATTGTGCTTCTCCTTTAGCAGATTCTCCCTCATGGAGCATTTCAAAATACATAGTTGATTACCTTTTAACAATAATCCATCTTGGATCATGTATTCGGTCCATTGGATTTTGTCCCTGAGAATTGAATCATCCTGGTACAATTCTTTGAGGTTATCAAAACCCAAAGTCTTGACTTTGAATTCCTACATAAGAAAACATTTCCTGCTCAAAGCGTCAACAAATTTGTTAGTAGTTCTAGAAATATGCTTAATCGCAAAAGTAAAATTCTACATGAACTCAACCCACTTATAATGTTTTTGGTTCAACTTCTCCTGTTGAGTCATGAATTGCAAAGTGTGATTATCGTTGTACAAAATGAACTCTTTAGGAACCAAATAGTACCTCCATTTCATGAACGCTTGTATGATTGCGTAGAATTATTTGTCATACATGGAGTACTTGATATTTTATTCATTCAGTTTTTCACTAAAATACACAATCAACCTATTGTCTTGAGTCAAGACCACTCCAATGGAAAATCCAGTCGTGTCGCACCTGACCTAGAATGTCTTGCTGAAATCTGGAAAAACCAGAATCGATTGCTCAATGATCTTCCTTTTCGGTAGGTTGAAGCTATTCTTCGCTTCGTCTATCCAATGAAAAGATTTATGTCGCTTCTTCACCGTATCCATCATCAATGCACTAATTCCACTGAAGTTTCAGATCAATTTCCTGTAGAATCTAGCCAACCCATGGAAGCTTTGAACTTTGAATATGCTCTTCAGCGATGGCCAATCCTTAATCGCCTTTATCTTCTCTGGATCCATTTTCAATTCATTTGCAGAGATAACAAAACCCAAATAAATGAGTTATGTCCTCATAAATGACGATTTCTTCATATTGATCAGCAATTTCTCTTGTTGCAATATCCTCATCATGACAACTAAATTCTTCAAGTGTTATGCTTCATTTTTGCTGAAGACTAATATATCATCAAGATATACAATCACAGATTTTCCAATGAAGTCCTTTAGAACCTTGTTCATTAACCTCATGAAGATTCTCGATGCATTCATCAATCCAAATGACATGACAATCCATTCATATAACCCCTCATTGGTTTTGAATGATGTCTTCCATTCATCACCTTCCCTCATTCTAATTTGATGGTATCCTCTTTTCAAATCAATCTTTGAAAAATATTTTTTTCCGCTCAAGAAATACATCAAGTCATCCATCCTTGGCAAAGGGAACCTGTATCTGATGGTAATCTTATTGATCACCCTTGAGTTAGTACACATTCTCCAGCCACCATCTTTCTTTGTGCTGAGAACTATAGGAACAACGCATGGACTCAAGCTCTCCTGAATCAATCCTTTGTCCATCAAATCCTGGACCTGTGTCTTAGCTTCTTCATTTTCCTGCAGCGTCAACCGATACGTTGCTTTGTTCAGCAAACTGGTTCTAGGTATAAGATCAATGTGATGAATTATACTCCTGATAGGTGGCAACGAACAGGGTAGTTCGTCCACTATTATATCATCAAATTCTTGCAGCAACTCCTGTATTTCTTCTGGAAAATCATCTATTTTTGTACTGGTCAAAACAATTTTGGGCTTCCTAACCACAATAAATTGTTTGTTGTCCTTCTTCTTAACCTTCTTAAGAATTTCTTTCCCTCATGAGAAGTACAATGGTGTTCACCTATGGTACCACTTCTTTATCCTTAATAGGTAGCAACATGTGAGTTCTACCATTTTTTTCCAGAGTGTATGTGTCATTTTTCCCATCATGCACCACATTTCTGTCATATTTTCATGGTTTACCCAACAATAGATGACAAACATCCATGGGAATGACATCACAAAAAATCTCATCTTTATATCCCCCTATTTTAAATTCAACTAAAAATTGTTTAGTTACATTTACTTGATGTCCTTTTTGCAGCCACAAGACTTTATACATGCTTGGATGTGCAACATTCTCCATCTCCATCTTTTCTACCATTTCCGTACATACAATATTTCTTTTACTACCATTTTCCATAATGACCTTGCATACCCTATCTTTGGTCCTGTAAGCAGTATGAAACACACTATTTCTTTGGGATTGGTTCTCTGGATCATTCTCTGGATTCAAGAGAACTTTCCTCATCATCAAAGATCTTTCGCCCTCAACGTCTTCTTCCTTAACATTTTGTCCTTGAGCATCGGCAATGTGAGTTTCACCACCTTTCTTCCTATTTGGACACTCATAGGATTTATGTCTGATATTTCGATAGACAAAGCATTTCACTTCGCCTCCTCTACCTATTCCTCTTCCTTTGGCTCGAGGAAAAGTATTTCTATCAGCGTACTACCTCCCCTGTGAGATTCCTCCTCTCTCAGACCGAGTTTGTGGTTTCTTCCCCTCTTCTTTAGGATTTTGATTTCTGTCTTGGGTAATTGTCTTGCCTCTTCTTTGAATTCTGCCTCGACCTCTTTGACCTTGCTTTCAACTCATCTTATCTTCAGCTTCCAGAGCCAACTGATAATCATATTCTATGGCTCAGATGGTTATCATGCTCATCTCGTCCTGAATATCATATCGTAGATCATTCATATACCTAGCAACTTTATCATCATCACTTTCTCGATGACCTTCTCTGATGTTTATCCTGTAGAACTCTTTGGTGTATTCTTTCACCGTCATCAGCTTCTACCTCAAATTTTGCATCCTCCAAAACAAATTGATTTGATAATCCCTAGGTATGAATTTGGCTTTCATTTTTGCAACCATTCTATCCCAACTCTTGATTTTCTGCTTGCCCTTGCAGTGCCTATCAACCTGTAGTTCATCCCACCATAGTGTTTCATGCCCTTTAAGTCTGGTAACGACATGTTTAACTTTTTTGTCTTCTTCAACATCCTCATAGTCAAATTATTTGTCTAGATCCCTAATCCAATCTAGAATCTCTTCAATGTCTAAGTTGCCTTCATACATTGGAATGTCCATTTTTTCCCTGGCACCTATCCTTGCAACAACTCTGAATAAGCGTTCTTCTGTAGCATATTCGACTACAATTTCTTATCCTTTGTTTCCAGCTTCATTCTCACTTTCAGCTTCGCTGATATCTCCAACGTCAACTATTCACCTCTATGTTGTCTCCATAGCATCAAGCCTATCACATAACTCACGCATCTCCCTTTCCACTGCTGGATCATGTATTGGCCTCTCTTTTCTTCTCAGTGGCATGGCTGTAAAATTACTCTTTTCTCTCTTCTATAGAAAGCAAAATAATTTGTTCTGGGATCTGATACAACAATTGGTGCATACCCCCTACCCTAAGGCCTAATATCCATGGAGGATCTTCACTAGACCACAACAAGGGATAATTAAACCCCTTGTCCAAGACCCCAATGATTTCGGGTCTCATGAGTTGGACAATCCAAGTACAATGCCACAACTCTCAACAATCACCAAAACGTGAAATGCAAATGGGCTAAGGTGTAAGCCCCCTCTCTTCAGTCCCTAATCCGATAGGACCACACCCATGTCTAAATGTAAGTGCCTTTCACAACTCATGACTTCACGATTTAGAGTGTTGAGCTCCCATGCTCTTCCCTTGCGAATCCCTAAAACGTGATAACTCAAAAGAGTGTCAACTCCTCCCAAGAGACGTGTTCACTTCAACTGTCGCTTGCTTTCACCTTTTCTGCACACTACGTCAGTGCCACCTGTCACGTGTGACTTCGACGTTCGACGTTTCACAACCTCCGCGATCACAACAAAGGTTTATACACCTCAAAACCCTAATACATGATATGATGTGGGGGGTGGATCCAATAGTTCTCCTGCTGTTGAGATCCAACGACTTGGATTTCCTGCCTTATACCTCGCGACTCGGGACTTGGAACGACCCTGGAATTTCTCTTCTTTCCAAACCCACAAACAATGAAACCCCGAGGAAATATGATAGCTCGAATAAAACGTGATCAATGGATCTCGTTGATCCTCAACTCCCAGGTGATGAGTTCCTCCTGAGCATATGGGTGTTGAAATACACTCAGTCTTAATATCTCTGCTAGTCTATTAGATCCAACGGCCCACAGAACTTCAACACTTCTCCTTGAAGCAATTCCACCGTCTGTTTTCAACTCCACGAGGACTTCTTTCTCAATGACGTGGAGTCCTCCCTCTTGAAATGAACTCCTACAAGATGATTTTGAACTCTGTCTCCCTTTGAACACTTCAAAGGTTATATCCCTTATGAGATTTCACTTGTGAATTTAAGGCTTCCAAAAGTGTCTCTGCACGCACTCCTTGCAACAAATTTCAAATAACCTTTGGTTATTTTGGACCTTCGAATCTGCACTCTCTACAACAACAGTCTTTCAATATTCCTCTTAGGTTTGTAAAATCAAAGACCTCTCCCAGCCTACGCACACCTTGCATGGCTCTGTGCCTTTCTATCACTTCTGCTTGTAAAGATACAATTGTATACTTCCTGAGAGTTCTGAGATGAAACCCAAAACCTGGTCGATGCACTCCTTGCGGACCCTCCACTACACTCTTGGTAGGATTTATTAGAAATAGAGAGAACTGAAAGTCATTCTCCTCTTATCCATAATTTAAACATTCAACACATAATTCTAGAGCCTGCACACACACACATAGTATTGAAAGAAAATGCATACAAAGAATGCAAATAAGCCTGTAACAGGTGGTTCCAACAACCATAACACAGACATAGATTTGGAATCAAAGATTTCTTCTATTAATTCTAGTGCTCCTATACATGGAAAATAAAAACTAAATGCCTAAAAATCATATGTGCTCTTCTATTCTCCTATGCATCTCTACACCTTACAAAATATGAATTATGTTGTTACAATGATACAAGGGTTGAGGGTGTCTATCGTCTGATTTCCCTCCTAAGCTCCTAAAACTATCTAATGTATCAATTAGATCTACCTACTTGCATTAAACACACATAAATGACTATTACATCCGGCGTATAGGAACATACACTCCAAAATCAGTTTGGATCTTCAAGGAATAAATGCAACTACACTTTCCTCCCATCCATTACATTAATGCTTCAGATTTTGAAATTCACAACATTTTCACAAAATTGTATTTAATTGCATCTGCGCGTCTAACTGTCTCCTTGGTTTTAGGCATGCACTTGGGCTTTATACGATGCTCCTACATCACTTTGATGTCAACATCAATCCTATGACATCAACCCTTTGATATCAACATCAATCCCTTAACATCGATTGTTTGAAATCAATGACAACATGATCCAACAATACCCCCCTTTGGAATTGATGACAATGCGAATATTCATGTCAACACCAATCATTGCTGACAATATGTAGACATGTCATTGATCTTCATGAATAGTCATGTCAATCACATCAATGTGACTATCTCTCCCCCTTTGAAATCAATGGCAAAGGGTAGTTCTCTCCTTGTGGATGCTTCCCCTGCGTGAACTCTCCTTTGTGTTTCTCTCCCTATCTGAATGTTGGATCTTCCTCAGAATAATCTCTCCCTTTTTGAACAAGGCATATCACTCTGATGTAATGCTAAAGATATGTCACTCATTCTCCCCCTGTGGCCATCTCTCCCTTTGGAACTATTCCTATGTGTTGTTTCTCCAAGTATAGGGATCTCTTTTAAGTATCTACCTTTGCATATTATAAATTTCTCCACTTTGAATAATGGGTAGAAGAATGAATCCCCTTATGGGTATGTCCACCCCTATCTTCTCTGCAATATGAACAATATTCTACCACTAAAATATGTTTATGTTGCAAATGCTACTGCTCAACCAAAACATAGATCAACTACTCAATATTGATCCACTCTTCTTATGAGGATCCTTGGACCTTTCCATGAATCAAACTCCTGACATACCATACATCATGAGTCAAGAGATATGTCAATAATGAATAGAGAATCATGCATAATATATCAACCAAGTACATCTTGTGCCATATTGTGTGCCAACCATGCACAACACCCATGTGCATCAATCATGTACATCAATACCATACAATATGTCATAAGATATGATCAACCATATGCCTCTACCAGCATGAAAACCATGTGCCTCAAACAAGTGTCATATCACTCATGATATGTGTCTATCATGAACCAAGTGACAAAACCATGTATCTCAATCAATCAAGTGTCTGAACTATGTCATCTCAGACATCATGTACAAACGTATATGCTAAAAAATTAATTTCAATGATGTACTTTATCCAAGTATTATCCCCCACAAACATATACCATATATGAGTGCATCAACATTTCACTAAACATGTATCACCAACTGTACCAAGCAAGTGCATCAACCATGCACCAATACAACAACAAGAAAAAATACAATCAAGAAATGTCCTCATACATGTATGCCATATCCACCATAAAACATGTGCCAATCATGCATCAACTATATATCAAGATATGACTCATCAATGATGTACAACATGACCACCTCATCAACTCATCAACTACATTTTCCAATATGTAGCTCAAATACATGCCAAATGCATGCATTGGGATATCCAACAAATATTCCTTCAATAATACATCATAACATATATCAATGGAACTCAAATATGTATCATCCATGTATCTTAACATATCTTCCTCAACCACCATTCATTTCGTAAAATACTAAGCATACAAAGCTACATGTACTAGAAGTGTGGCTCAAATAGATCAATGATATTTCTATCTAGCATCGTCATGACATATCTTATAAAAAAAGTGCCAAAACTTCACTGTCATAACCAAAATTGATCTTCAACAAAAAAATGTCTCAATCCACATTCTAGGGTTAGTACCTGATGCAGGAGCATCACTACACCTCAGCAAACATGCCAGCATGCCAACACATAGACGCGCAATAAACAAAGGGAGAGGCGTCGACCCTCCCATTTTCAAATTTCAAAATATGAACCAATATGGATCCTTCGTGTTGTAAAGATGTAAGAGAAGGCTACGCCTTTGTATAGGTAGTGGTTGAGGTTTCCTTAAATGGTTTCCTTCAACAAGCCCAGAACTTAGAAAGGTCTGGGTAGACATTTATAGAATGTAGTCGTAGAAGTATGGTGTCATAACTAAGATAGTGATGGCACTAAGGTGGTGAAGAGGATAAGCTCGTTGATTCCTCTTCGGAAAATAAGGAGACTTGAGAAAGATGAGAGTCTGAGGAGACTCAAGAGGTAGAATAGTTCTGAGAGAGAGAGAGAGAGCTTGGGATAACTAGGACTTTGTTACAATTGAGTTTTTGTAATCATTTGTATAGATACACAGATATAATAGAAAATAAATTTTTCCTGCATATTGTTGTTCATGTGTTTATGAATTTCATGAATGAATGTTGTACATGTATGATAGGTTTTCATTGATAGTAGGAAGATATATTTATTTTAGCTTCATTCAATTTTGTTATATCATGCTGGGTTATTTAGGTTGTGCAAGGAGCGCACAATAGAACGTTGGAAGTTTTGTAGCCAGCACAAGGAGTGCGCATCTGAATCTCTCTGTTGATTTCAGAGGAAAATGTGCCAGGAGGGCACACCAGGATAATTTCCAGACTGAAAGAGGAACCTCATGGTTACTGAATACCTTAGAGGAGGGACCATGCAGAGAAAGCACATAGATATAGAGTTACTAAGAACTCTGTAGAGCTTTTCCAGGTGGGAATCGAGCAAGTGCAAGGACTGCACAAAAGGACTCTTTTTCGAGTTATGAGAAAAGAGAAGTGTCGAGGAGAAGACACTCATAGACTTATTGAATACTCTATTGGCTCAACAAGAAGTACTTGAGCATAAGTCGCCAAGACGAAAATTATATCTCCTCCAGGAGTGAAAGGGTTGATATAGAGTTACTGAATACTCTGGAGGAAGACCTGTGCAAGGAGTGCACTAGCCCAACACTTGGACGAAGTGCTAAAATGTATCCATATGAAGGCTAGTCGAAGCACAAGGATAACATGCAGAGTGAACTTGTTTCAAGTTCCAAATCTTAGGACGTCGAGCACAAATCATGCCAAGAAAGGCACCAAAAGTATTCTAAGGGAAAATATGACTAAGTCCCTTAGAACTGATTAAGTCTTAGAAGCTCAGGAGAGATAACACGAGGACTATGTAGGAGTGGACTTATTTCAAGTCCCAAAGATTAGGAGGAGTGTATTTTTCAGAGAAAGGATGAGGCCCAAGGTCACAAGTCTCATAGAGGAATCAAAGGTTGAATCCTTTGAAACATTGGAAATCTTCCATGTTAGGAGGAAATCCAAAGATCAAGAGGAGAAGCACAACATCCATTAAATCAACTGTAGGGAGGAAGATCTATACCATTTAATCTCATGTCCAGACACCTAGAAGAGCACGCAGGATAAGATCAGATATGGACCATCATATATGAGCGCATGAACCAACAACCTTTAGATAAAGGTAAACTGCATGAAAAATAATCCTTTGCGTGAAAAAGGGAACATGATTTTCAAAGTCCCAATGTCCTGAATTCATTTGCATTTGTTCATCGTCTGGAAGGACGTGTGGTCGAAATCCACACATTTCAGGAAAAATCACTACGGGAGGAATGAGTGCACAAGAGTTGAAACTCTTGAAGCCCGACACGTCAGAGGAAATATGGACCGTCAGATCCAAAAAAGGGATGTGTGGCGCAAGAACATGAACTCTGGTAGAAAGAACTATAGGAGAATCGTGAAGGAGGAGGTTGATATCTAAGATCACCGAAGCTCGAATAGCCGAAGTGAACGATAGTCATAGATATGAAAGAGGACGTGTGGCATCAAATCCAGGGTGTTCATGAAATTGGACAACGAGAGATTTGCAAGGAGAAGAGGATAAAACTTGTGAAAGGAGAAGTCATGAAATCATTCTAGATCATTGGATCTGGGGTGACAGGTGGTGGAGATCCACATATGTTGAAGGATTGGGAACCAAGACAATAGAGGCTATGATAAGATCGAAGTTCGAGGAGCTAGGAGATAAAAAATCCTAGCCATCCATCGAGAGGGACACATTGTGGGAGTTCATCATTTCCCTGACTCGCACAAGAGAGAAGTAAAAGGGAAGATTTTAAGAAATCACAAGGCCTGAAGGAGCGATTAGATCTGAGCCATCAGATCGAAGAAGGAGCGTGGTCATTGATCTGTTGCAGAGTAGATTTAAGAGTTTTGGGGATCGAAAGATCAGAGGTGAGGAGTCTTTCTACTTCGTGAAATGTAAAACTCCGACGATATCTAAGCTATCATATCGTGGGGGAATCAGGACTATTGGATTGGGAGCTCCAAAATATCAACATTTCAGGATTCGGGAGAATGGAGGTGAATCGCATCGAAAATTCCCAATACGCGACATCTCGATGCACTTGAAAGTTGGGCCCTAGGTCATGGTGAATGATCACATGGACAGAGGCCAGGGGAAGAGCTAAGGAATGTTAAGTTATTTTTGGAGTTCGAGAGTCAGGGAGTTAGGGTTGGCTCACTCATAAAGTCCCTACATGTGAAATTGTGATGCACCTTTTGTGTAGTCAAGTGGTCATAGCCAGTATTCATGTGGAGGTGAGGCTCATGCTTGGTGCTTGTTCCCGTAAGCCAATTTTAACAAGGACCTGTGGATTTGTTTATCGAAGGTTCCACCAGGGACCGAAAGAGTTGTTCCAGCTTGAGGAGATTGAATGATTCATAGACTGGGAGGTTAGCGGACCTTAACGAGGTAGTGGGTCTGCATCATTTGGTATCAGATCCCATATTTTAAATTTATGTAGAAGAGAATAGATAAATAAAATACTCTAATACACACCATTAGGTGTTATCAGATCTATATTATTACTTGTAGACAATAGGAAAAAGAGGAAGAGAGATAAAGGAGATACTCTGATAACATCAGGTGGTATCATAAATAGGAGTTTTCCTGTAGACAACAGGTGAAAGGAGGGCAGAGTATTGATGCTCTGTCAGAAGGTTGTTGCATGGATGCAACAACAAAAATTTAAATAGCCAAGTGAGATGTAAGATAATATGGAGATGCTCTCAGCTGTAGAGTAATCCATAAGATTTCCAGGAGGGTAGGTAGAAGGTTGAAATGGCTACTGAAGGCCATGAGCATGGTTGGACAGGAGACCACCAATAGAAGAGTAAATAAATAATTGATGAGGAACTCACTAAGATAAGGGAAATAATGGAACAACTGACATTGATGATGCAGCAGGAGGGAAAAGTATGCTGGAGGTACGAATGGCCTCTAAACAGGAAATCCAAATGGCTTGTTCAAAAGTTGTTGTCCAGGAACCAACAAAAATATTTGAGGAAGTGGTTGAGGTATGCTAAAAACCTTAGTGACATAGAGCTGGTTTGCATTTGTGATCTAGAAGTTGGAGAAGCCCTCAGTGATGAGGAAGGGAGATCAGTTTCAGGTCTCGTAAATTTTCAGGAGGGAAAAGATGAATTTTCAAATTTCAAGGTGGGCAATGAAATGAGATCATTGGAGGATATCATGGACTGTCAAGAGGAAAACAACGAAAATTCATATTTCCAGGGGAGCAATGATGTGAGATTAGCAGAGGATCTCATAAATTGTCAGATGGGCTGAAATGGATTTTCGAGTTGTCATGTGGGCAATGGAAAGAGATCAGAGGAAGGCCTCATGCACTTCCAGAGGGGCAGTGATGAAAGTTCAAATTTCCAGGTGGTAAATTATATGGGATTGGTTGATCTCATAGACTGCCAAGTGGGAAGAAGAGAAGTACCAAATTGCCAAGTGGGCAAGGGGAAAGTGATGAGACTATCTGAGAATCTCATGGACTCTGTTGAGAGTTCATGTCAAAAAGGAGTGTTGATGGGTGAAGATTCATGTGTTTTTTCAAACCATGTGAATGAATATGATGAGAAGTTAAACACTCTCACCACCCAGGAGGAGGATCAAAGGAGCATTCTGATTATTGGGGGAATTCAAATATTCCTACTAGATAGACCAGTTGAGGCTAGAGCTTGTGTTGCAGATGAAACAATAGAATAAGGACAACCAGTGGTGACTATCATGATGAAAGAGTAGATATAATAATATTCCCAACGAGATGATCATTCAAAATAATGGCTCAAAATTTTCAGCTAGGAAGCTGAAACGAAGATGACTACAACACAGGAGCCTGCAGCAAAAAGAGAAGAAGACAGAATAGACCTTGTTGATTTGTATGAGGAATTGGAATCCATAGAGAGAAGGGTCATGGTGAAAATATTTCACATCCAACAAGCTAAGTTGGAGACATATGGAGGAGCATACCATCCCCAGGAGCAGCTAGAAGAAGTTGGACTTGAACCAACACAAGGGGAGCTGACAGAAGCTAATCTGTCAGAGGAGGAAGCTGAGCAGAAACTCAATGATGAGACTGCATAACTGAAGTTTGTATAAGAATGGAAATACAATTCCAAGGGATAATAAAATGACATGGGGGATCATGATGATCTACTCACTGATAAGGAAGAATTGCAGCCAAGAAGACTGCATAAGGAGAACCGGCCACTGGAGCAACTGGACAGGGTGATGGAAGAGATAAGGAAGTTGATGTTGAGGTTAGTGCAAGAAGCAGTCAACAAAAGGGATATGAGAAGAGTAGAGCTTTTCATATCAGTAAGGAAGAAACAAAAGAAGAAGAAACAGTAGAAGCATGGTTGGAGAGGTGCAAGCCCCACCTCCACAATACCGCGAGCTGTGACTTCTTTTTTATAATAAAGGCGCATCATGATTTCTCCTATCGGGACCTTATGAGTGAGCCAAACCTGACTCCCCCTACTCCCGAACTCTGAAAAGAGATTAACATTCCTTAGCTATTCCATTGGCCTTCGTCCATGTGACCATTCACCATGATCCAGGGCCCAACTCTCAAGTGCGTCGGGATGTCGCGCATTGGGAATTCCCGATGCGATTCACCTCCATTCTCCTGAATCCCAAAATGTTGATATTTTGGAGCTCCCAATTCGACGGTCCTGATTCCCCCATGATCTGACAACTCAGATATTGTTGGGGTTTCACATTTTTTGAAGTTGAAAGACACCTCACCTATGATCCTCTTATCCCTGAAACTATGAAATTTGTTATGTGGTAGTTCAATGGTCGACGCTCCTTCTTCGATCTGACGAATCAGATCTAATCGTGAGTTTGAGCCTCACGATTTCTTAAACTCTTCCCTTTTACTTCCCTCCTTTTTGACTAAACATCATGTTGAAATCACGCCACATGTCCCTCTTGATGGACGACTACGATCGTTTTGGCTCCTAGATCCTTGAAATTCAATCCTGTCTTCACCTCTATTATCCCGGTGCTCAATCCTCTGACATATGTCGATCTCTCCCATTTTTCACCTTTGATCCAACAGTCCAGAATTATTTTGTGACCTCTCCTTTCATGAGTTTTCTCCTCTTCTCCTCACAAATCTCCCGATGTCTAATTTCACGAACACCCAGGATTTGCTGCAACACGTCCTCTTTCAGATCTTCAATTGTCATTCACTTAGACTGTTCAAGCTTCAGTGATCTCATATCTCAACCTCCTCCTTCACGATTCTCCTAGAATTCTTTCTCTCAGAGTTCATTATCTCGCACCATGCGTCCTTTTTTTTGGATCCGACGATCCAAATTTCCTTCAACGCTTCAGGCTTCGGGAGTTTCAAGTCCTATGCACTCGTTCCTCCAAGAGTGATTTTTCCCGAAATGTGTGGTTTTCTGCCACGCATCCTTCCTGATGATGAAAGGCCCCAAATGACTTGGGGACTTTGGGAATTTGACAATATTGTTCCCTTGTGCACGCAAAGGGTTAACGTTCGTGCACTTTACCTTGATCTGACGACTGTTGGTCCATGTGCTTAGATCTGATGATTTAGATCTGATATTATGTTGTGCACTCTTCTAGGTGTTTGTACATGAGATTCAATGGTCTATATATTCTCCCCTACAACTAACCTGACAACTGTTGTGCTCCTCCTCCTAAGATTTGGCTTTCTTCCTGACCTAGAATATTTCCAATGTTTCAAAGGTTTCAACCTTTGATTCCTCTATGAGACCTGTGACCTTGGGTCTCATCCTTGCTCTGAAAATGATACTCCTCCTAAGCTTTGGGACTTGGAATAAGTCCACTTCTACACACTCCTCATGTTATATCTCCTGAGCTTCTGAGACTTACCCAGTTATAAGGGAATCGACCCTTTTCTCCCTTATAATACTTCTGGTGCCTTTCTTGGCATGCTTTTTGCTCGACCTTCCGAGCTTTGGAACTTGAAACAAGTTCACTCTGTGCATTTTCCTTGTTCTTCGACTAGCCTTCAAATCGATATCTTTCAACACTTTGTCCAAGTGTTGGCGTGTTGCACTCCTTGCATAGGTCTTCCTCCAGAGAATTTAGTAACTTTGTATCAACCCTTTTACTCCTGGAAAGTATATAAGTTCCCTCTTGGCGACTTATGCTCTAGAAATCCTTACTGATCTGATAGAGTATTCAGTAAATCTGTGAGTGTCTTTTCCTTAACACTTCTCTTTTCTCAGAACTCGAAATAGAGTCCTTCTATGCACTCCTTGCACTTGCTCAATGGCCACTTGACAAAGCTATACAGAGTTCTCAGTAACCCTGTCTCTCTATGATTTCTCTGCATGGTCCCTCCTCTAAGGTATTCAATAACCTTGAGGTTCCTCTTTGAGTCTACAGACTATCCTGGTGTGCCCTCATGGCACGTTCTCCTTTGAACTCAATAGAGAGATTCGGATGTCCACTCCTTGCACTGGCTACAGAACTTCCAACCGTTATGTTGCATGCAACTTGCATATCTTAAAGAACCCAGTATGATATAAAAGAACTGAATGAAGATAAAATAAATCTATCTTCCTACTGTAAATAAAATCCTATCATACATCTACGCATTCATTCATGAAATTCATAAACACATGAACAACAATATGTAGGAAAAACTTCTTTTCTATTATATCTGTGTATCTATACAGATGATTACAAAAACTAGACTATAACAAAGTCCTAGTTCTCTCAATATCTCTCTCTGTCTCTCAAAACTATTATACCTCTTGATTCTCCTCAAACTCTCCCCTTTCCTAAGAATCCTTATTTTCCAAAGAGGGCTCCACGAGCTTATCCTCTTCATTGCCTTAGTTCAATCGTTATCCCAGCTACGACACCAAACTTCTACGGCTACATTCTATAAATGTCTACCCAGACCTTTCTACATTATGGGCATAGGAAACCATTTAAGGCAACCTCAACCAGTACCTATACAAAGGTGTGTCCTGCTCTTACAACTTTACAACACGAAAGATCTGTATCAAATCATATTTTGAAATTTGAAAATGGGAGGGTCGACACCTCTCCCTTTCTTTAGTGTGCATCTTCATGTTGGCATGCTGACGCATTTTCTGAGGTGGAGCGATGCTCTTTCATCATTACCATTCATACAAGATACTCTTTCAACACTCAAAAATATGTCATCACCATACATATATCAATTAATTATGCTAATATGTAATCATGAAAACCTCCAAAAAACCATGTCATACCCTACAACAAACCATGTCAGATCCTGTAACATAAGTTATATCATCACATCAAGATGCAATTCATATGCATATCATTTTCCCCAAGGCTTTCACTATAGATACACGACCTTCTATATAGACAAATCGTGTATGTATTCGACGATTACCACTATAAACCGCGTATGTTTATGAAGATGTCAAACTTGAGATTTCCTTAAGGTTGTCATTTTGTTCTTATTGTCTAGTCTTATTTTCCCACTTCTGAAGGTACCCCATCTTCTCAGAACTTGAACTCCGAGGTTTCATATTTTCAAAGATTTCTTCCTTCCTAACTTTATGCTTTCTTCTAGTCATAATATATGAAGTTCTCATCATGTATTGTCTTCTTTTGTTCCAACAATCCAGGGATTTGTGGCCAAATCTACTACAACTGTAGCATCTCATGATGTGACAATGAGAAACGTGTCCTACTTGATTACATCTCCAACACCTTCTGGTGTTATGAAATATTTCATTATCTCTCCTTGCATCAAATCCACATTCTAAATCTTTGTGACCATATTCATTACATGAGAAATAATGACCATGAAAAAAAAATCATACCTTTTCTTTGTTGTCCATATTGAAGGTGTCTCTCTTATTTGAGTTGTAAAGATGGCTTCTTGATGTCTTTCTTTCTTTGTTATTTTGAAACTTTCCTTGCCTTGTGTAGATGGTTGACGTGCAACATTATTTCTAGCCTTTAAGAGTGAGGGACTCACCTCATGATTCTTTGAGATTCTTGCTTCGACATGTGTATCTTCTTTGTTCTATCCAGGATCTGATTTATCATTTGGTGATATTTGACTGTCCAAGATCTCATTCAAGATTGTTGAGTTATTCAACAATTTGTTTCACTTCTCTACTTTCATTCTAAGATCAACAACTTCAGCTTCCAACTTATGACGTGACTCTTCCTTTTCATTTACTTGATTCTTTGATAGTTCCTCTATCCATTTGGCTTCTTCAATTTGGATCTTGAGATGGAAATTAACATCAAGAATGTTTCTAATCTCATCATATACCTTATATTCTTCAATTTCATTTTTTTAGTCTTTTGATCTCTTCTTATTTTTCTTCTAATTGAGTATTTTTACTTTCTTCTTGTTCCTTGAGCATTTCCTTTAACTTCAAGATATGCCTTTGATTCTTTTTAAGAAACATTTTAGTGTTATCAGAATGATAGCTATATTCTATGTAACAATGGTCATATTTTTATACAAATAGAACCCATTCAACTTTCATTTTAAGATATTATATTTCTTCTTGTACTTCTTCCATGGGATAACTATCATCTAACGCTACAAAAACTATTTATATATTTTCTTCTTCACTTGTAGAAAAATATTCAACATCATCACTTTTTGAAATATTGCAATCAAGGGATTTTGGAGATTCTTTACCTTCATTGATCTTGATGAAATTGTCTTCAAGGTCATCCTTTTTTCTTTGGTATGTCTTCTCTAGATTTAGTCATAGATCCTTGGCAAAAGTGCATTGTCCCATGCTCTCTTTGATATAACTTGATATTCCATTCAAAATGGTCTTGAGAGATAATGCATCATTCCTCTTTTCTTCCCTTTGAGCTACAAACTTTGACTTGTTCTTCAAAGGAACTGATCCACCAATAGTTTCTTTCCAAATGCCCTCTTTTATTTCCTTCAAATGCACTTTCATTTCTATTCTCCATGTAGAATAATTTTCCTCATAAAGGATTGGAACTTTATCATCCATTTGTGTTTCCATGGATCTCCTCCAAGATTTTTAAGTCTTATAGTGAAGGCCTACTATTATACCAATTGTTGGACACACCGACCACACTGAGAAGGGGGGTGAATCAATGTAGGGCCCTTTTTCAAAATTCCCTTCACAAAACTCCTTAGTTAGAAATCACCATTTATTCATCACTTAATTTCATATATAACCAATTAAATGTTAACATATATCAAAAATATGTAACAATAACGTATATCATCAATAATTCATCACCACTAGGAACACAAAGAACATAAGATGTGTGTGTACAATTTCCATTTTATTATGGACTACAATAATTGGGTTATCAACAACAAATGAATAGAGTTACAACTCCACAAGAACACCAACTCTACAATGCAAGACTCGTCTTACACAACTCAACACCAACTAAGAATAGGAATCAATCCTCAATAGATAACAATCTATCAACAGGTACGTGACCTGTCAGTAGTGCAACATGCGTATGTATGCACCCTACCAGTAGTACATCTTGTGTATGTACAAAGCATGTCTATACTACAATCTATGTATCCCTTTTGAACAATTAGGGTTTTCTCTCCATGAAAAAATCAGATCCTCTATAGCTTTCAGTCACATTCACTTTTTTCTTTCATTGTCCAATCTGTACCATAACCAATCTCAACACCTCCATATTCTCCAACAAATTAATCATGCTCCTCAACCATAAAATATGAATGCTACTCAAACATAAGTAACCAATATACTATGGCAACCATATTAGTACTGAAAGATAAGAGTGTTTCTCACTCTATCGATCAATCAACATAACCATATCACCACATCCATACCAAGAATGACTTAAGCATTCACCATAAAATAAGCAAGAGTATCCATCAAGACAACTATGTAACCATAAGATAACTTTTATGGAAGATCTGAGCCCATAGAATGCATATCTGGAACTTGCTTCAGACTTCAAGAACCTGGCAGCATCTCACACGGAAGTCTTCATGGATTCCTTGAACTGTGCACACTCTGTACTCCTTTAGCCCGCATGTGGATGTGCTTTGGCTCACTAGAGCCTGCGTCTATATGCTTTCTGGCACACTACCACTAGCGTACTCCTTCAGAGACTAGGGTTTCTGAACTTCTGAAACATTCACCAACAAGATCTCAGACTTACGACAACTTTGATGCATCCATGAGATCCTCCATTCCCTCTCTCTCTCTCACAATAGATCTTCAATATATGCTCAAGAGATGTATTTAGAATAGAACCTTTTCCTCTTATTTATACCCTCCAAGTATCTTCCTTAGAAGCATCTTCTAGGCCACTTTGTCCACATAGCCACTTTATCAAACTTTTCGCAATTTCCCACTTGTTCATATATCAATAGCCACTTGACCACTTAACCCACTTTCCTCATTTTAGGGTTAAACTTCTCATAACTAATTTCCATAATTACAAATTTATCCATTTTCTTTATTATTTAAATAATCCTATTTGACTTTGTCACTTCACTTTATTATTTAAATAATTTCTTCTTTGTAAGCACTTTGACTTTTTTGACCTTATGGGGCTTCTAGCCAACATATGAGGTTCCTCCAACTTCGTAAAGAAATAACTCTCAAACCGTGAGGAGTTATGTGAAGTTCCACATACCACCAGAAATGGCATGACAAGAACTATCCATATATTATAGTTTCATTGAAAAATTTACTGATCTTCATCTCATTATCCCATAATTAAGCATGTGTTCTCTAACCACAATTCTAGGATAACTAAACAACAAAGAGTCTTCCCAAGAGGGATTTCACCATAAGGGGACCACTTTGGAGTTCATCCATTTTCACTCTATATCAACCATGATAAGATAATAATGAGTTATATTTACATCAATCCAACTATGCATCATATATCAATGAAAACACATTTATCCTTTGACATCAACTCTTTGATATCAACATCATTCCCTTGACATGAATCCTTTGACATAAATGGAAAAATGATATAGAAATATCCCCCTTTGGCATTGATGGAAATACCAACATTGATGTCAACACCAATCATTGATGGAAACATGTAGACATGGAATTTCTCTTCATCAATAGTCATCTAAATCACATTAATGTGACTATCTCTACCCCTTTGTCATCAATGGAAAAGTGTAGTTCTCTCCTTCGGGCTTCTTCCCCTGTCTGAGATCTCCTCTGGGTTGCTCCCTCTGTTTGAATTCCTTTGATATTCCTATGAATAATATCTTCCCTTTAGAACAAGGGATATCACTTTGTTGTAATGATGAATATATATCGCTCATGCTCCCCCTGTAACTATGCCTAGGTGCTCTTTCTCCAAGTATAGGGATCTCTTTTAGGTATTTACCTTTGCATATGTTAAATCTCTCCACTTTGAATCATGGTAAGAAGAATGAATACCCCTATGGGTATGTCTCCCCCTATCTTCTCTGCAATATGAACAATATGCTACTAGTGAAATATGCTTTTGCTACAAATTCTACTTCTCAACCAGAACATAGATCAACTTCTCAATAATGATCTTCTTTTCTTATGACAATCCTTGGACCTTTCCATGCATCAAATGAGTGCCATACCATACATCATGAGGAAATATATATGTCAACAATGAATAGAGAATCATGAACAAGATATCAACCAAGTACATCTTGTGCCATATTTTGTGCCAACCATGCACAACACCCATGTACATCAATCATGTACATCAATACCATAAAATATGCCATAATATATCATCAACCATATGCCTTTATGAGCATGCCAACCATGTGCCTCAAACAAGTGTCACACCACTCACGATATGCCTCTATCACGAACCAAGTGCCACAAACATGTATCTCAATCAATCAAGTGTCTCAACTATGTCATCTCAGACACCATGTACCAACATATATGCTAAAAATGTCATACCAATGATTTACTTTATCCAGGTACTATCCCCAACAAACGTATACCATCTATGTGTGCATCAACATTGTACTAAACATGTATCACCAACTGTACCAAGCAAGTGCATGAACCATGCACCAATACCACAACAAGATGAACTACAATCAAGATGTGTCCTCATACATGTATTCCATATCCACCATAAAACATGTGCCAATCATTCATCAACTATAGATCAAGTTATGACTCATCAATGATGAACAACATGACCACCTCATCAAATCGTCAACTACATGTCCCAATATGTAGCCCAACTACATGCCAAACGCATGGACCAAGATATCCAACAAATATGCCTTCAATAATACATCATAATATATATCAATGGAACTCAAATATGTATCAACCATGTATCTTAACATATATACCTCAACCACCATTCAGGTCAGAAAATACTAAGTATACAAAACTACATGTATCAGAAGTGTGGCTCAAATAGATCAATGATATTTATAGCTAGCATCATCATGACATATATTGTAACAAAAGTGCCATAAATTCACTGTCATAAACAACATTGTTCTTCAACAAAAAAATGTCTCAATCCACATTCTAGGGTTAGTACCATGCATCCAAGATAGTATTTCAACACTCAACCATATGTCATCACAACTCAACTATCATCTAAATCTACACAAACTATTTCTAGATTTTCATCTTCACTTGTAGAAAAATATTCAACATCATCACTTTTTGAAATATTGCAATCAGGGAATTTTGCAGATTATTTACCATCATTGATATTGATGGAATTGTCTTCAAGGTATTCCTTTTTTCTTTGGTATGTCTTCTCTAGCTTTAGCCATAGATCCTTGGTGGAAGTGCATTGTCCCATTCTCTCTTTGATAGAGCTTGAGAGTCCATTAAAAATGGTCTTGAGAGCCAATGCATCATTCTTCTTTTATTCCCTTTGATCTGCAAAATTTGACTTCTTATTCAAGGGAACTAATCCACCAATAGCTTCTTTCCAAACACTCGCTCCTATTTCCTTCAAATGCACTTTCATTTCTATTCTCCATGTATAATAATTTTCATCATCAAGGATTGGAACTTCATCATCCATTTGCGTGTCCATGGATCTCCCCCAAGCTTGTTAGGGATTATAGTGAAGGCCTTATCTGATACCAATTTTTGGAAACACCAACAACACTGAGAGGGGGGTGAATTAGTGTAGGGCCCTTTTTCAAACTTCCATTCACAAAATTCCATAGTTAGCAATCACCGTTTATTCATCACTTACTTATTGTCATTTATAACTACTTAAGTGTTAACATGTAACAACAACATATATCATCAATAATTGATCACCACAAGGAACGAAAAGAACATAATAGAGTTACAACAACAACTAAATAGAGTTACAACTCCACAAGAGCACCAACTCTACAATGCAAGACTCAACTTACACAACTTAGCACCAAATTAGAAGAGGAATCAATCTTCAACACATACCAATCTGTCAACAGGTACGTGAACTGTCAATAGTGCAGCACGCATATGTATGCGCCCTACAAGTAGTACAATTCGTGTATGTACGCGGCCTATGTGTACTACAACCTTTGTATTCCTTCTAAAGAATTAGGGTTTTCTCTCCATGAAAAAATCAGATCCTCTGCATCCTTCAGTCATGTTCACTTCTCCCTTTCACTGTCCAATCTGTACCACAACCAATCTCAACATCTCCAAACTCTCCAACAATTTACTCATGCTCCTCAACCATACAATATGAATGTTACTCAAACATAAGTAACCAATATACTATGGAAACCATATCAGTATTGAAACATAAGAGTGTTTCTCACTCTATCAATCAATCAACATAACGATATCACCATATCCATACTAAGAATTCCTTAAGAAGTCACCATATAATAAGAAAGGGTATCCATAAAGACAATTATGTAACCATACTAGAACATTTATGGAAGATCTGAGACCATAGAATGCAGATCTAGAACTTGCTTCAGACTTCAAGAACTTGGCATCAACTCACACTCAAGTCTTCATGACTTCCTGTAAATGTATGTGCTTTGTCCTCCTTCATCCCACATGTGTACGTGCTCTAACTCATTGCAGCCCACGTATGTACGCTCTTTGGCCCATTTTCACTCACGTGCTCCTTTAGAGACTAGGTTTTTTGAACTTCTAAAACTTTGTCGTCAAGATTTCAGAATTACAGAAACTTTGATATGCCCATGAGATCCTCCAGTCACTCTCTCTCTCATAATAGATCTTCAATATATTCTCAAGAGATGTATTTACAAGAGAACCCTTGCCTCGTATTTATACTCTCCAAGTATCTTCCTTAGAATCACTTCCAGTCCACTTTGTCCACATGGCCACTTTGTCCAACTTTTCCCAATTTTCCACTTGTCCATATATCAATAGCCACTTGACCACTTAACCCACTTTCCTCATTTTAGGGTTAACCTTCTCATAACTACTTTCCATAACTAGAATTTTCTCCATTTACTTTATTATTTAAATAATCCTCTTTGACTTTGTCACTTCACTTTATTATTTAAATAATTTATTCTCTGTAAAAACTTTGACTTGTTTGACCTTTTTGGGCTTCTAGCCAACATATGAGTGTCCTCCAACTTCGTAAGAGCATAACTCTCAAACCATGAGGAGTTATGTGACATTCCACATAACACCATAAATGGTATGACAAGAAATATCCATCTAGGATAATTTCACTGAAAAATTCACTTATATTCACCTCATTATTCCACAATTAAGCATGGGTTCTCTAACCACAATTCTAGGATAACTCAACCACAAAGCGTTTTCCCATGAGGGATTTGACCATAAGGGAACCACTTTGGAGTTCATCCATTTTGACTCCTTATCAACCATGACAAGACAATAATTAGTCATATTTACATGAATCCAACTATGCATCATATATCAATGAAAAAACATTGATCCTTTGACATCAACATCAATTGTTTGACATCAACCCTTTGATATAAACATCAATACATTGGCATCAATCCTTTGAAATCAATGACAACATGATCCAAAAATATCCCCCTTTGACATTGATGGAAATAAAAACATTGATTTCAAAACCAATCATTGATGGCAACATGTAGACATGGCATTACTCTTCAATAGTAGTCATCTCAATCACATCAATGTGACTATATCTCCCCCTTTGAAATCAACGGAAAATGGTAGTTCTCTCCTTGGGGTTTCTTCCCATGCCTAAACTCTCCTTCAAGTTTCTCCACCTATCTGAATGCCTTTGATATTCCTCTAAAAAATCTCTCCCCTTTTGAACAAGGGATATCACTATGATGTAATGTTGAAGATATATCGCTCATGCTCCCTCAATGACCATTACTCTGCCTGGAACTATGCCTCTGTGTTCTTTCTCCAAGTATAAGGATCTATTTTAACTATTTACCTTTTCATATGATAAATATATCCACTTCGAATCATGGAAAGAAGAATGAATCCCCCTATGGGTATGTCTCTCCCTATCTTCTCTCCAATATGAACAATATGCTACCACTGAAATATGCATGTGGTGCAAATGCTATTGTTGAATCGGAACATAGATCAACAACTCAAGAATGATATTCTCTTCTGATGATGATCCTTAGACCTTTCCATGACTCAAACTCGCTCCATACCATACATCATGAGGCAAGAGATATGCCAACAATTAATAGAGAATAATGAACAAGATATCAACCAAGTACATCTTGTGCCATATTGTGTGCCAACCATGCACAACACCCATGTACATCAATACCATACAATATGCCATAAGATGTCATCAAAAATTTTCCTCTACTAGCATTCCAACCATGCCCCTCAAACAAGTGTCATATCACTCATGATATGCCTCTATCATGAATCAAGTTCCACAACCATGTATCTCAATCAATTAAGTCTCTCAACTATGTCATCTCAGACATCATGTACCAACGTATATGCTAAACAAGTAATATCAATGATGTACTTTATCCAAGGTCTATCTTCCACAAAAATATACCGTCTATGAGTGCATCAACATTGTAGTAAACATGTATCACCAATTGTACTAAGAAACTGCATCAACCATGCACCAATACCACAACAAGATGAGCTACAATCAAGATGTGGCCTCATACATGTATGCCATATCCACCATAAAACATTTTCCAATCATGCATCAACTATAGATTAAGCTATGACTCATGAATTATGTACAACATCACCACCTAATCAACTCATCAACTACATGTCTCAATATGTAGCTCAAGTACATGCCAAATGCATGCACTAGGATATCCAAAAAATATTTCTTCAATAATACATCATAATATATATCAATGGAACTCAAATATGTATTATCCATGTATCTTAATAGATATGCCTCAACCATTATTCACTTCAGCAAATAATAAGCATCCCAAACTACATGTACTAGAAGTGTGGCTCAAATAGATCAATGATATTTCTATCTAGCATCATCATGACATATCTTACAACAAAAGTGCCATAACTTCATTGTCACAACCAACATTGTTCTTCAACAAAAAAATGTCTCAATCCACATTCTAGGGTTAGTACCATGTATCCATGACAGTCTTTCAATACTCAACCATATGTCATCACCATACATATCCTCTAACACAAGCTATATCACCACATCAAGTTGCAACTCATATGCAAAGCCCTTTTCCCAAGGATTTCACCATAGATATGTGGCCTTCTATATAGAGAGCTCACATATGAATGCAACCTATTCATAGGTGTAGTGTACCTTTTCACTACCGAGGTTCCCAACCTCTCAGTTTCCATTCTATACATGGTGATTTTACATAATTCGTACAAACATTATAAGCACATGCATTTAACACAATTAAACACACTTAAATCTCAGAGATAAAATATATAAATTACTGCTACAATTAAACATTCCATAGCATTCAACAGTAATTCATTTACACAGCGGAAAACATGATACATAACAACTCAGTTATGCAAAACTTGATCAAATCATAATTCATAATACTTATCTTTGAACAGCTGTAGAATTCACCAACCAAGTGCAGGCCTTCCACGAACCTCCCAACCTTAGACCACACTGTTCATCATCTCAACAGTGGGTCACCCCCGAGATGGGACCGAGCTCCACCCCATGGCAAGGAATCCTAGGCTAGGCTGAGGTTACAGGGAAGATAACACAAACACATCACCAGGAATAAAGCTCTCCCAGGAATCTCCCATGCTCACTGCCCACATACCCTCATTCCCCACATGCCTGTTCCACCCCAGGAGAGTGCACCTTCTCTATCACCTAGACAATCCTTCGGCTACTAGTCTCCCTTACCTTGAGTTACAGGAACAGACTGGACCAGAATTCTCCGGGCTCTATGGCAGCTACAGGGTTCCTTCTAGGAGTTCTCTTCTCCCTCGGCGCACTCTCTCACATGGAGGAGTTTCTCACAGGCCAACAAGCCTCATGCATTCCAGTACTACGTGGTCACAACAATCCATGGGAAACATAGACAATTGCTTCCCAAAACGGTTCAGCAGTCACAGGATAATCTCACGGGATGATTTCAGAACAGGGCTCCATGCACAGGCTAGCTCAACTTTTTCCCAAACAACAATGATTCTTCCACTTGAGTCCAACACAGGCTTCCCATTGAGGAAATGCGGACACATAATTTCTCAGATATAGAGACAGACATTCCAGTCACAGGGTCTCACGCTTTTCTGGTTCGGGATTGTTCCAGGGTATCCCTTCCTGAGGTTTTTCCCCGGGTTCACGCTCAAACAGTCCGGTCGAATGGACCAGAACCCCCCCTCACGACTTACTTCGTCTGTTTTATTTGCATGCCCCAGGGTTGACACTTGTCACCCTAGGAACTGCATGCATTCCATCCGTATGCCTTCCTCCCACCACTTGGGAAATCACATGTCCTTCCAAAAGGACTTAGGATAAAACCATATGATGCACATATCCTTTTTGAAACAATAATAAAATACTATTTCCAGGTTTAAGCCCCTAGGCTTATCCCCTTTCCCACCTTCTAGCCCCTAGTTCCTTGCCCACTCTGTGGATGCTCAGTCCCCCATCACTCATTCATCGTGGTCGGTTTGCACCTGGCGGTGTTTATATTTTATTGATGTGTTGCATACATACAGATACGAAATCCAGGCCCTTGGCCTTCAACCCTTGGGCTTCTAGCCTAATCAAACACATAAGCCTACTGGCTTATACAAAACTTGGCTCACCACCCTATAACACATATTTACAATCTCTTTCAGATCATAGTTTGAATTAGGGATCGGCCTTAGGGACACTACAATCCCCCTCTCTTATTTTTGCACTGTCCTCAGTGCAACTTATGCTGCCTCTGTGTGTCCTTCAAAATTCTCAAAAATATGCGGGTACTCTGCCCGCATAACTTATTCATGCTCCCATGTCGCGTCCTCAGGACTGTACCATGTCCACTGGACCTTTACAAGACTTATAGCTCGATTCCGGAGCTGCTTGTTTTTCCTTTCCAATATGCGCACAGGATGCACCTGCAGGACACCTTCTGGTTCAACCTGAATCACAGTCCAATCGATAACATGATTAGAATCAGGTACATATTTCTTAAGAAGTGAAACATGAAACACATTATGTACAGTCATAGATGCAGGTAATGCAAGCATGTATGCAACTGGCCCAATCCTTTCCAGGATCTCAAATGGCCCACAGAATCTTGCTGCCAACTTGGTGCAACTTCCCAATTTCAAGGAACTCCTGTTAGCTTTCACTTTCAGGAAAACATGGTCACCCACTTTAAATTCTTTATGGGTTCTGTTACTATCAGCGTAACTTTTCTGCCTGTCCTGGGCATTTTTCAAATTCTGTTTGATTTTGATCATCTGATCTTCCATCTCTTTGAGTAGTTCAGGTCCAACTACTACTCTGTCAGCTGGATTATCCCAGCTCACTGGAGTGTTGCACTTTCTTCCATAAAGTGCCTCGAATGGGCTCATATTTAGAAGTGTATGATACTCATTATTGTAGACGAATTCTACCAAATGCAGGTAGTCTTCCCACCTTGATGGTTTATCCATTACATACATTCTCAGCATGTCTTCTATTACTCTATTTACTCTCTCTTTCTATCCATCAGACTCAGGATGATATGATGTACTGAAGTTTAGATTCGTTCTGAATCCCTTGAACAGTCCTCTCCAGAAATTCGAAGTGAATTTCGGGTCTCTATCAGACACAATTGTCTTAGGAATTCCATG
>JZKD02S0778793.1:237883-254240 GCA_000966675.3 Picea glauca | reverse complement strand
TATTTTGTTTATTTATTTAATTATATATATTACATGATATCATTCCTTTAGTAATTATGTGTAATTTCAGACAATTAGGTAAGTACCAGGTTAAATATATGAATGTATATATCGATCCTTTTATCGACGATCTACTAAAGTTATGGGTTGGCATCACAATGTATGACATATGTAAACCAATTGGGGAGAAAAAAATTAAATTCCATGCAATAATTTTATGGACAATTCATGATGCCCCTGGACTAACACATTTGTGTGGTATGTATAAACATTCTACTATTTCTCTTTAATACAATACAATATTTTAATGTTATCATGGTGTATGTTTACTTTTTAAATAATCTCATCGTATAATTGACATTAATCCATTTGTTGCAGGTCTTCAACAAAGGGTAAATTTGCATGTCTAGTTTGTGGCCCTAAGATGAAGTATTGTCATTCAATTTTTTTAGGAAAGATGGTGTTTGATTAGTATAGGCACCTTATTTCTAAGAACCATAGGTATCGTACTACTAAAAAACATATTTTCAATGGGAAAGAAGAGACTGGTTTAAAACCACGAAGAATGACACCTCGCCTATGGAGGTTCGAATATAATAGAAAACATTAAGGTAATCAATTTCATAATGTATCGTAGATCGTGTAATGTTTTGAATGTTTATTTTAATCATTGAATTTATTTTACCGTATTTGATAATTATTTTTGTGATTTATTTTATGCTTCATGAAGGCTACAATCATCATGAAGGTATTAATAATGGGCTTCCACGAGGAATGAAATCTTATCCTGCTCAATTCACGAGGTTTCCCTACTATGAGGAGATAAAAATAGCTCATTTGTTTGATACAATGCATATCAGGAAGAATGTGACTAAAACGTTATGGCGAATCATAGATGGTAGGAGGGACAAAGACAAAATTGTAAAAATTTGTACTGACATTTAGGAAGACAATCATGCAATGAGAAGTGTGATCCGATATTCAAATATATCAAATGGAGTACTAGACCAAAATATCCTTCCATGGTTATTAACAACGCAACAAAGAAATGATGTAAAAGAGGTCATTCAAAGAATTAAATTTCCCACGGGTTTTTCTTCAAACATATTAAATATCTTAACGAAGAAAGGAAAATTTAGTGGGGTAAAAGCACATGATTGGCATACCTTCATTAAGGCAATAATTTTGGTATACATATTTATATATATTGGCCTTATAGATTTTTTTTTTTTTTTCCTTGTCTACTTTGGTCGAAACAAATAACAATTCATTTTGTTGTTACAGTATGTTCTACCACTATCTCTCCCAAACGACTTTGAAAACAACGTCAAACAAGTTATATATGATCTTGGAAAATACATGAGGTAAGACGTAGTTGTGATTTATAAGAAAAATGTTCTTTCAAATTATTGTTGTACTTAATGACACGTGTTTTACTTGTAATGTAATGTAATATATTATATTATGTTATGTTGAAACATGTTATTTTCTTGTGTCACGATCTCATGTAGATGGTTGTCATTAAAATAAATCCATGAAAATGATATAAAGTATTGGAAGAGAGAAATTCCTTGTCTAATGTGTGAAATGCAAAAGTATATACCTCCTACATTTTTCAATGCACAAGAACACTACCTCATACAACAAGTTGAGGAGATTGAAATTTGTGGACTCGTTCACACAAGGTCAATGTGGATGGTGGAGAGGCACTTGAAATCATTGAAGGCGTTGGTTAGACAAAGAGCACGTCCTGAGGGTTCTATGGTGGAGGGATATATGGTATATAAATCCATGGTGTATATTAGTCAGTATCTTCCTAAATTAGCAGTGCCAACTATGCACGCAGTGGATTGCATTTGGGATGTGAACTCCATAAAAAAAATTGAAGATCAAGAGCATATGTTGGGGAAAGGTAGAATGAAAAACATGAGAGGTAATATATTAATAATTGTAAAAAAATATATTAATAATATATATAAAGTTTTGTTTTTGTGTATATGATCATACTCATTAATATATCAGTATAATTTATTTCATAAATTATAAATATTTATAATTACCTTCATATTGTACATTATAACTAATATTTAATATTGGTGAATTATGTTTGTTTGATCCAGTTTCTCTAGAGTGGGATTCACTTCATTTATACATTGCAAACAATCTTGACTGGATGAATGTATGGATTGAAAGATGTAAAAAACAAAATGGAGGTAGGTTATCATGGATACGACTGTCTGAATTGGTTAGAGAATCTCGTCATAATGGAGATGTGAATGTTACATAGAGGGAAATTGATCTAGCATATGGTTTGAAAGATGGATAGGTAAGAAATTTCACCCATTTTATTTAGTTATTTTATATTATACTAATGTGACCACATGTGTACTGTATTTTTTAGATACTTTTGAATTTATATAAATATATGTTAATTTAATAATTGATAATGCATCTTTTACATATCTGGCATATTGCAGTTGAAACACCACAAGGCTATGTGGTGCAATGATCGTAAATTTTGCATAAAACAATTGGATGAAACAAGGAAAACTTCTGATAGTGGGATAACTGTTGGATCATGTTGTCATTGATGACAATGGTTTGATTATTTGGGAGATTGTTGGATCATATGTCATTGATGTAAATGGTTTGGTTTGATTGATGTCATTGATTGATGATTGATGAACAATGGATATGAATTGATGAGAATGATAGATTTCCAAGTGGAAACCAATTGATAAAGATGGATCATTGATATGATTCCCTTGATGAGAATGATATATGTCCAAGTGGAAACAAATTGATAAATATGGATCATTGTGATGCAGGAGCATCGCCCAGATCAAGCGAGCCAACACAAAAGAAGAAGACAGCTGGACAAGCCAGCAAATTTCTTTTTGAACTTCACTTTGGAATTGTTGCGCGAGTCTTTAATGAAGTCATTTAAAGAGGAGACACACGTGTATATTGTAATGGACCTTGAGCCTTTAAGCTCTCGTCCTTTAGGTAAATAGATGACATTTATTTTAGTTAATGCTGGTAGGTAGATTTTAATTATAGAATTGATAGCTTTAGAGTCCAAGAGGGAAAACAGATATAGACACCCTCCTTTTGTACATTGTTATTAGAAGCCATCATTCAGAAGAGAAGAGAAGGCAGAGAATTTTATGAAGAACACCCATGTACAGTTATTGAATTAATAGAGGGAATCTTTGATTCAAGCCCATGGTTTGTGTTGTTTTCTCTGTGAAATGATGTTGTGCTCATGAATGTTTTGTTTTCTTGTATGCATTTGCTATGTATATGTTGTGCATGTGATTTCAGGATTTGAATTGAAGTCTGAAAGAGAATGAGTTTCAATTGTTTCTCTATCTGAGCCAGGAGATTCCTGCAAAGTGTGCAGTTGAATACATCCACAAGGAGTGCATTGATGTAGGCTCAATAGACTAACTTTTTGTTCTCATTTTGCCCAGAAGTTAATTTGGGGTGTTGAAGTCATGCAAGGAGTGCACAGGCTAGGGAAGAAGTCTCAGTTGTTAATCTGAGTAAAGGAGATTGAAGACTGTTGCTACAGGAAGCACGCAGAGTCGGGAGGATTCAACACTTGGGAAGTTGTTGAATGATTGCCGCAAGGAGTGCGCGCAAATGCCTCTGAAAGAATCAGAGTGGGAAAAATCAAGAGGTTCGGTGCCTTCAAGATATCGTTAAAAGAGAGCACAGGGGTTGTGCTGAGGAAGGCGTGAGGAAGAAGATTCAGGTGCAGGCGTTGAAGGGAAAGTGCTGAGGAGGAACACTTAGCCAATTTTGAGAAATATTCGAGGAGAAGAATCAACTGTCAGGGTTTGCAGAGGAAACCAACGAAATCCCATCAACCGTCAGATCTTGGAAAGTTGCACAGGGTTTAAGTCCCCTGAGCAGAGGAAGAAACCGAGGAGTCGTCAGGATATCAAGGTCATCGGGGTTTCCGGAGGCAAGAGGATCGAGCAGATTGAAATCGCGATCCGTGATTTTTCGAGAGGATCGGAACCGCTGATTACAACAGGGACACGTGGCACGATCTCCTGGAGATTCGGGGTTCGTCATTTCGGGATTCTCAGGGACGAGGAATACACGACCAGAGGAGTCGCGAAATCCCGAATCGCTACAGTCCCACAGCCCTAGCACCTAGTGGAGTACAGGTGTGGGAGGTTTGAGTCTCGTCGTGAGTAGACGACAGGTGGCATCACATATCAGGTTTCGGGACTTAGAAGGTCCTGTGAATTGGTGCAACCGAAATTGCGAATTCCTGAAACGCGATTTCCCGATTTACCCGGAAAGCATGGGGTCCAGGTGACAGCGCAGAGGACAAGTGGCATCGGAGTTCAGGAATCGAAGATTCATGAGAGCAGTGACTTATGACATCGTAAGTTCCGATTTCCCAATGAGTAAAATCCTGACAAGAGTAAGGAGGGCCTTGGTAAATACTCATCGGGATTCGGGGATTGGTGAGACCCGATTCCGTTGTTTTAAGGACTCGCGATCCAGCGAGATCTTATTTTCTGATAGATAAAGGAAGATCGTCAGGAGAGAATTCTGTGGGTGCGGAAAAGTCTCAATAAGGGATTTGAGGAGAATTCTAGTTCTTCGGGCCGAGAAAAGAGAAGGTCCTGGTGGAGGCGAACATGCCCTGGGTGGCCGTTTGCGTCAGAGTGGTATCAGAGACAGGTTATATCTTTTTCTTTTTGTAGCAAGAGAAGAAGATTCGCCATGCCATCAAGGAGAGAAAGGCAGTCACCTGATCCAGAGGACAGGGAGGTGCGAAGAAGAGGCAGGCCGACAGGAAATCCAGAAATGGAAAGACAGATGAGAGATCTCCGAGCAAGACTCGAGGAGATGGAGACAGCTCAGAGACGCAGAGTTGATGCAGGGGATCTTAGTGATTCTGAAGTTGAAGAGGAAGCTGGACATGAATAAGAGGTCACAACAGAGGATGCATCAACCGAGTGGTTGATCAAATCCATTTCCAGAATGGGTGCAAAGGCCAAGATGGACATTCCAGTCTATGAAGGAAATCTGGATGCAGAAGAGCTGCTAGATTGGATTAGGGTTCTTGACACCTACTTCGATTATGAGGATATCGAAGACGATAATAAGGTCAAGCATGCTGTCACCCGATCGAAGGGACATGCGGCATTATGGTGGGATGAACTACAAGCAGACAAACACTGCAAAGGAAAACAAAAGATTAAAAGTTGGGATCGAATGATTGCGAAGATGAAGGCGAAGTTCATCCCAAGAGATTACCAAATTACTCTGCTCAGGAGAAAGCAAAACCTGAGATATAAGCTGATGATAGTGAGAGAATACACTGAGGAATTCTATCAACTAAACATCAGAGCAAGTCATTAGGAGAGCGATGATGAGAAGGTTGCCAGATATCTGAATGGTCTTAGATATGACATTCAGGATGAATTGAGAATGGTAACCATCCGAACAGTTGACGATGCTTATCAGATGGCTCTGAAAGAAGAAGAAAAGCTGAGCCGTAAGAAAGGTCAGTGAGGGCGAGGCAGGAGTCAGCCCAGAGGCAAGGCAGTTTCCCAGGACAAATACTAGAAGCCCAAGGAGGAATGGAAGAAACCTCAGGGTAGAGTAGAAAGAGGTGGTACCTCATAGAAAGGACCATACGTTGAACAAAGAGAGCAGCATAATGAGAAGAAGGGAGAATATGCCGACGCAAATACTTTTCCTCATACCAGAGGTAGGGGAAGAGGCCGAGGAGGAGTAATCACATGTTTCACATGTGGGAAGAATGGGCACAAGTCATTTGAGTGTCCAGAGAAAAAGAAGGACATTGCAGAAGCTCACATCGCAGAAGCTCAGAAGCGTGGTGCTGAGACCGAGGATGCAGAAGGCGGAAGATCACTTGGGATGCATAAATTCCTTTTGACACCTGTGAAGGAGGTAGAAAGTTTAGCTCAAAGGACCAGACTGTTCAGGACAACTTGCAAGACCAAGGAATGGAAATGCAAAGTCATCGTAGACAGTGGAAGCACCGATAATCTCGTTTCAACCGAGATGGTGGAAAAATTGGATCTGGAGACGACTGATCACCCGAGTCCATACAAAGTTTCATGGCTACAGAAGGGACACCAGGTGAGTGTTACTAAATAGTTCTTGGTTGAATTCAAAATAGGAGGATACAATGATAATATTATGTGTGATTTTATTCCCATGGATGTATGTCATTTATTGTTGGGTAGACCATGGCAATATGACAAAAATGTGGTTCATGATGGGAGGATGAACACCTATACCCTAGAGAAGGATGGGAGGAAACATAGGTTGCTTCTGATAAAGGATAAAGAGGTGAAGCCGGAAGTAAGTAACACAATACTTATCATGAGTGGGAAGGAGCTTCTCACAGAGATGGAGAAGAAAGAAGGCCCACAGTTCTTTGTGGTCGGAAAGCCGAGGATTGTTCTGACTAGCACAAGAGTGGATGATTTACCAGAAGAGATTCAGGAACTAATGGAAGATTTCGCTGACATCATCATGGACAAATTACCTCATTCGTTGCCACCGATGAGAAATGTGAGTCATCACATCGATCTCATACCAGGAGCTAGTTTACCGAATAAGGCCACGTACAGGTTGACGCCTCAAGAAAATGAAGAGGTAAAGAATCAGGTCCAAGATTTGTTGGACAAAGGATTGGTCAGGGAGAGCTTGAGTCCGTGTGTTGTTCCAACTGTGCTCAGTCCAAAGAAGGATGGAGGATGGAGAATGTGTACCGACTCAAGAGAGATCAACAAAATTACCATCAGGTACATATTTCCACTGCCGAGAATGGATGATCTGATGGATTGCTTGAGTGGGGAAAATTTCTTTTCAAAGATTGACTTGAAGAGTGGATATCATCAGATTCACATGAGAGAAGGTGATGAATGGAAGACAGCCTTCAAAACCAACGAAGGATTGTATGAGTGGCTAGTCATGCCATTTGGTTTGACAAACACACCGAGCACATTTATAAGGTTGATGAATGAGGTCCTGAGGGAATTCATCGGGAAGTTTGTTGTCGTATATCTGGACGATATACTGATTTTCAGCAAGACAAAGGTTGAGCATTTGAAGCATTTGGCCATTGTGATGAAAAAGCTACAACAGGAGAAGTTGTTAATCAACATGAAGAAGTGATCATTCATGAAGACAGAGCTCATTTACTTGGGTTTTTTTATTGTGGATAATGAGTTGAAGATGGATCCGGATAAAGTAGAAGTGATCAAGAATTGGCAATCACCAAGAAACATTTTCGAGGTAAGGAGTTTCCATGGTTTGGCTAGTTTCTATTGGAAATTCATCAAGAATTTCAGTGGAATTAGCGCAGCGATGATGGACATAGTGAAGAAGAGACACAAGTCTTTTCATTGGACAACCGAGGCTGAGAAGAGCTTCAATCTGTTGAAGCAAAAGATCACAGAGCAACCAGTGTTGGTGTTGCCGGATTTCCAGAAGACATTTCAGGTGAAATGTGATGCCAGTGGATATGCCATAGGAGCGGTCTTGAGTCAGGAGGACAGACCAGTCACATATTTCAGTGAGAATCTAGATGAAGCGAAGATGAATTACTCCACGTATGATAAAGAATTTTATTCTATCATACATGCACTGAAGAAGTGGAGGCATTACTTGATCCCGAAAGAATTTGTATTGTACAGTGATAATCATGCATTTCAGTTTGTGAGTCAACAAGAGAAGTTGAATCAGAAAATGCTAAATGGTAGAGTATATGCATAACTTTACATTTGTAATTAAACACATTGCAGGTACTGCTAACAAAGTGGCTGATGCTTTGAGCAGGAAATTTTTATTGCTGCAAGAGTTTCGAGTCAAAAATTTGGGTTTTGAAAACCTCAAGGACATGTATGCAGGTGATACAGATTTTGCAGAGGCATATGAGGCAACTGAGAATCCAGTTCTCAGAGACAAGAGTCCGTGGATAGATTATATGATCCAGGAGGGATTGTTGTTCAGAGGCAATCAACTGTTCATTCCGAATTGCTCCATGAGGGAGAATCTGTTGAAAGAGAAGCATAGTGGAGGCTTGGCATGACATTTTGGCCAAGACAAAACATTTGCGAAGCTGAGTGAATCATATTTTTGGTCGGGGATGCACTCAAAGGTCAAGCGGTTTTTTGACAAATGTCGGATTTGTCAGCATTCAAAAGGGAGAAAGCAGAATGCGGGTTTTTATCAGCCGTTGCCCATACCAGAGAGGCCATGGGCGGCGATAAGCATAGACTTTGTATTGGGTTTTCCAAGGACACAAAGAGGTGTATATTCAATCTTTGTGGTCGTGGACAAGTTTTCAAATATGGCACATTTTATTCCATGCCATAAAACCAGTGATGCGACACACATCGCAAACTTGTTTTTTAAGGAGGTCATTCGACTCCATGGATTGCCGAAAAGTATTGTTTCGGACAGGGATACCAAATTCATTGGACATTTCTGGAGAACACTCTGGAAGAAGCTGGGAACTAACTTAATGTTTATTTCTACCTATCATCCACAGACGGATGGGAAAACATAAGTTGTAAACAGGAGTCTGGGAGATTTACTAAGAAGCCTGGTGACAGAGCACCACGGCAGTTGGGACAATGTGTTTCCACAGGTAGAGTTTGCATACAATGATTCGGTAAATCGAAGCACATAAAAGAGTCTGTTTGAGATTGTATATGGAAGGAAACCGAGAGGAGTCTCTGAACTCAGAGAATTAGATCAAACTGCTACTAGAAGTGCTAGTGCAGAAGAATTCACAGAGGCGATGAGAGAACTTCACAGTAGAGTGAAGCAGCGATTGCAAGATTCAAATCAGGAATATAAGCATAGAGCGGATCAGCATCGGAGACAACTTCAGTTCGAAGTTGCCAATCTAGTTCTGGAACACTTGAGGAAGGAAAGGTTCCTGAGAGGAACATACAACAAGCTAAAGATGACTAAAATCGGACCATGCAGAGTCCTGAAGAAATTCAGAGAGAATGCGTATGAAATTGAATTGCCCGATGGCATCAGGATATCTCCGACATTCAATGTCTCAGACTTATATCTCTATAAGCTGAGGAAGCAGGAGCTAGAAGTGATGAGAATCCAGAAGTCCAGTGGCGAAAGTAGATGTCGATTGCAGAGAAGCTGCAGATGGAGTGCATACTAGACAAGCGAGTAGGTAAGAAGACCAAGAGGAAAAAATACTATGAGTACCTGGTCAAGTGGAAGAACCATCCAGTGGAAGATGCCAGCTGGGAGAATGAAGTAGTGATACAAAAGCATGGGAAGACCGTGCAAGAGCTCATGGATAGGAGCCCATGAAAATTTTCAAGCGAGGGAGTATGATGCAGGAGCATCGCCCAGGTCAAGCGAGCCAGCACGAAAGCAGAAGACAACTAGACAAGCCAAAAATTTCTTTTTGAACTTCACTTTGGAATTGTTACGTGAGTCTTTAATGAATTCATTTAAAGAGGAGGCACACTTGTATATTGTAATGGACCTTGAGCCTTTAAGCTCTCATCCTTTAGGTAGATAGACGACATTTATTTTAGTTAATGCTGGTAGGTAGATTTTAATTCTAGAATTGATAGCTTTAGAGTCTAAGAGGGAAAACAGATATAGACACCCTCCTTTTGTACATTATTATTAGCAGCCAACATTCATAAGAGAAGAGCAGGCAGAGAATTGTATGAAGAACACCCATGTACAGTTATTGAATTCATAGAGGGAAACTTTGATTCAAGCCCATGGTTTGTGTTGTTTTCTCTCTGAAATGATGTTGTGCTCATGAATGTTTTGTTTTCTTGTATGCATTTGCTTTGTATATGTTGTGCATGTGATTTCAGGATTTGACTTGAAGTATGAAAGAGAATGAGTTTCAATTTTTTCTCTATCTGAGCCAGGAGATTCTTGCAAAGTGTGTAGTTGAATACATCCGCAAGGAGTGCATTGATGTAGGCTTAGTAGACTAACTTTTTGTTCTCATTTCGCCCAGAAGTTAATTTGGGGTGTTCAAGCTGTGCAAGGAGTGTGCAGGCTAGGGAAGAAGTCTCAGTTGTTAATCTAAGTAAAGGAGATTGAATACTGCTGCTGCAGGAAGCGCACAGAGTCGAGAGGATTGAACACTTGGGAAGTTGTTGAATGATTTCCGCAAGGAGTGCGCACAAACGCCTCTGAAAGAATCAGAGTGGGAAAAATCAAGAGGTTCAGTGCCTTTGAGATATCGTTAAAAGAGAGCACAGGGGTTGTGCCGAGGAAGGCATGAGGAAGAAGCTTCAGGCGCAGGCGTTGAAGGGCGAGTGCTGAGGAGGAACACTTAGCCAATTTCGAGAAATCTTCGAGGAGAAGAATTGACTGTCAGGTTTCGTGGAGGAAACCAATGAAATCCCATCAACCGTCAGATCTTGGAAAGTTGCACAGGGTTTAAGTCCCCTGAGTAGAGGAAGAAACCGAGGATTTGTCGGGATATCAAGGTCATCGGGGTTTTCGGAGGCAAGAGGATCGAGCAGATCTAAATCACGATCCTTGATTTCCGGAGAGGATCGGAACCATTGATTACAGTAGGGACACATGGCGCAAGCTCCCGGAGAGTCAGAGTTTGTCATTTTGGGATTCTCAAGGACGAGGAATACACGACCGGAAGAGTCGCAAAATCACGAATCTCGACGGTCCCACATCCCTAGCGCCTAGTGGAGTACAGGTGTGGGAGGTTTGAGTCTCGTTGTGAGCAGATGATAGGTGGCATCACATATCAGGTTTCAGGACTTAGAAGGTCCTGTGAATTGGTGCAACTAGAATTTCGAATTCCTGAAATGCGATTTCCCGATTTACCCGGAAAGCATGGGGTCCAGGCGACAGCGTAGAGGACAAGTGGCATCAGAGTTCAGGAATCGAAGATTCATGAGAGCAGTGACTTACAACATCGTAAGTTCTGATTTCCCGACATGTAAAATCCCGACAAGAGTAAGGAGGGCCTTGGTAAATACTCATCGGGATTTGGGGATTGGTGAGACCCGATTCTGTTGTTTTAAGGACTCATGATCCAACAAGATCTGATTTTCCGATAGATAAAGGAAGATCGTCAAGAGAGCATTCTGTGGGTGCGGAAAAGTCCCGATAAGGGATTTGAGGAGCATTCTAGTTCTTCGGGCTGAGAGAATAGAAGGTCCCGGTGGAGGCGGACGTGCCCTGGGTGGCCGTTTGTGTCACATTGATATGATGCATTGATGAAGATGGATCAATAAGTTTTCATTGATACATGATGCATAGTTGATATATATGATGTAGTGGTCAATTGATGCAAAGATGAATCATTATTGTCTTATCATGGTTGATAAGGTGCACAAATGGATGAAATCCAAAGTGGTCCCCTTATGGTGAAAGCCCTCACAGGAAGACACTTTACAGATTAAGTTATCCTAGGAGAACGGTTGGAGGACCCATGCTTGTATGTGGAATAATGAGATGAAGATCAATGAAATTATTGGTAAAACTATCCTAGATGGATAGTGTTTGACATGCCATTTCTGGTTCTATGTGGAATGTCACATAACTCCTCACGGTTTGAGAGTTATGGCCTTATGAAGTTGGAGGACCCCCATATGAAGGCTTGAAGCCAAAAAAGGTCCAAGAGGTCAAAGTGCTTGAAAAGAAGAAATCATTATTTAAATGATAAAGTAAAGTGACAAAATCAAGAAAGATTATTTAAATGATAAAATGAAGTGACAAAATCAAGAAGGAGTATTTAAATGATAAAATATTGGAAAAATTTCTATTCATGGAAAGTGGTTAAAACTAAAATAAGGAAAATAGGTTAAGTGACCTAGAAATGGGTTAAGTAACCTAAAAATGTGTTAAGTGACCTAGAATATTAAAGTATAAATAACAAGGTAGGATCTCTTGTAAAATGTACATTTTGAGTAAGACTCCTTTTTGTGGATCAATGGAGAACTTCTTGTGAGTATCTTGTCAAGTATTGATGTAGAGATTCTTATGAGAGCATCCTATTGGTGTGGATCTCTTGAGCATGATTGAAGATCTATTATGAAGAAGAGAGCGATAGGAGGATCTCATCGACGCATCAAATTTTTGGCAATGTCGGAGATCTTGATGGCAAAATTCTTGGATTCACAGAAAACCCTATTTTTTGATGCCCACGCAGGTTGTCTATGTATAGGGTGCATGTACACGTGGGTTTGATGTGTATAGGGTGAGTTTACACGTGGGATGAATGTGTACAAGGATCATGGAGTGGATAAAATCATGGAGATTTGTGTTTGAGATGGTGCCAAGCTCTTGGATGATGAGGCAGGTTTCAGATCTGCATTCTATGGCCTCAGATCTATCGCTGAGACACTGGTATGGTTACATTATTGTCTTGATGGATACCATTGTTTGATGTGTTGTGGATGATTAGGGAATTCTTGGTATGACTTATATGATGTGACTAAGTTTAGTTGATTTGGTTGATGGAGTGAGAAGCACTCTTGTGATTCAGTAGTGACATGATTGCTATGGTATACTAGTTATTTATACATGATTGAGATAACATTCATATTGATTTGTTGTGGAGCATGAGAAAGATATTGGAGAGCTAGGATGTGTTGTGACTAGCTGTGGGTCAGTTTGGAGAGTGGAAGACAGAAGAGAAAGTGATTGTAGGTTGTAGAGGATCTAAGCGTGTGAAGAAAAGAAAAACCCTAGTTGCTTAGAAGCATACACTTGTTGCATTATACACTGGCCACGTTCACACATGGGTTGTAGTGAGCCAGGGCACGTGCACATGCGGGATGCACTACTGACAGGTCATGCACCTATTGATAGATTTATATCTGTTGAGAATTGTTGCCTCATCTCAGTTGATGCTGAGGGTGTAAGCTGAGTCTTGCATTAGAGAGCAGGTTCTCTTACAGAGTTGTACTATATTCAGTTGTTGCTGATAAAGCCCAAGGATTGTAGTCCGTAATAAAAATAAAATTGTACATGCATATTGTGTTCTTTGTGTTCATTATGGTGATGAATTTTTGATGATATATTGTTGATCTATGTTGTTGCTATTTTCTCACATCTAACTGGTTATAAATGACAGCTATGGGTAATGAATAAATGTTGAATGTTAATTGATGAGTTTTTGTGCAAGAGGGAAGTTTTGGGGAAAAAAGCCCCACACTCATTCACCACCCCTCTAAGTTTGGTAGGTGTGTCCAAAAATTGGAATCAGAGCGGGCCTTCACTACAAGCCTTAACAAGCTTGAAGGATATCCATAGAGACACAAATGGATGATAAAGTTCCAATCCTTGATGAAAAAAACTATTCTACTTGGAGAATAGAGATGAGAGTGTATTTGAAGACAATGCTAGCAACTATTTGGAAGGCAACCATCGGTGGATATGTTTCGTTGAATAACAAGTCAAAGTTTGCAGCTCAAAGGGAAGGAAAGAAGAATTATGCATTGGCTCTCAAGACCATTCTTAGTGGACTCTCAAGCCATATCAAAGAGAGCATGGGACATTTCACTTCTTCCAAGGATCTATGGCTAAATCTAGAGGAGACATATCAAAGCAAGGAAGAGAAAGAAGATATTGAAGAAGAACACTCCATCAAGATCAGTAAAGGTAAAAAATCTCCAAAACCCCTTGATTGTATTATTTCTAAATGTGACTTTGAAAAAATTTCAAGTGAAGATAAAGAATCAAGTGATGATATCACAAAGGAAGATCTTTAAGACATTTCAAATGAAGGCAAAGAAGTATGTGTTGATGTTGGCAAAAAAGAATATCATGAAGATATTTCAAATGAAGGTAAAGAACACTCAAAAACCCTTGATTGCAATGATGATGATGAATTTTTCTCTAAAAGTGAAGAAGAAGATGTAGAAACAGTATGTGTAAAGTTTGATGGTATTTATTCCATGAAAAGAGTAGAAGGAAATCTATTAAAACTTCAAAAGTAAATTGAAGAGGGTTTATATAGATATAGAAGTGATCATTATTATACAGACTATAACTATCTTTCAGATAACACTAAGAAGTTTCTTAGGAGAATTCTAGGGCACATATTGAAGTTAAAAGAAATGATCAAGGAACAAGAAGAGAACAATAAGACTCTATTAGAAGAAAAGGAAGAAGATATCACAAGACTAAAGAATGAAAAATAAAATATGAATGTAGATGATGAGATTAGAATTTTTTTTGAAACCATTGTTCATCTCAAGATCCAAAATGAAGAAGCCAAAAGAATAGAGGAACTATTGAAGATTCAAATAAATGAAAAAGAAGAGTCATGTTGTAAGATAGAAGATGAAATTGTTGACCTTAGAAAGAAGGTAGAGAAGTCAAACAAATTATTTAATAGCTCAGGAATATTGGATGAGATATTGGAAAGTCAAAGACCATCATGTGATAAATCAGGTCTTGGATACAAAGGAGAAGATACACATGCTAAATCAGGAACCTCAAAGAAGCATGAGGTAAGTCCATCAAACAAGGAAGACAATGTTGCAAAACAACCATCTACACAAGGCAAAGAAAATTTCAAAAGAACAAAGCAAGGAAGACATCAAGTAGCCATTCTTGAGACACCAAAGCAAAGGTATGAAAGTGTTTTTCATGGGTATTGTTATTCATGTAATCGATATGGTCACAAATATTTTGAGTGTAGATCTTATGAAAGAAGATATAATGGAAGAATCTATAACAACATGAGGTGTTGGAGAGGTGATCAAGTAGGACACATTGTTGTTCATTGTAACTCCATGAGATGCTACAACTGTAGTGGATTTGGCCACAAATCCCAGGAGTGTTGGAACACAAGAAGAAAGTCCATGATGAGGACTTCACATAGCATGGCTAGAAGAAGGAATGAAGTAAGAAAGGGAGACATCTTTGAAAATATGGATACTCAGAGCTCAAGTTTTGAAGAGAAGGGTCATCTACAGAAGTCGGTGAAGAAGACAGAGTAGCCAGATCATAATGAAAGATTGAAGGGAAGTTCAAAAGTGTCATTTACTAAGGCACACATAGGTAATAGTGGTGGCAGTCGCATGTACACACGTTCTGACCTTGGATATGTCGCGTACACACGCGCTTAGTTGTGCAGCAGGCCATGTGTATGTTGAAAAGCCTTGGGTAAAAGGCAATGCACATGGCTTGGAGTTTGATGCGATGGTATAACTCTGTATTCCAGGGTCTAACATTGTTTATTGCAGGTTCTGACAATGGTTGTTGCAGGTTTTCATGGTGAGATCACACAATGGTATGATAAAATTAAATATTGGGTGCATGCCACTAACCCAAGAGTATGGATTGATGCTAATCTTCTAGGATTAATCATTTTGTGATGATGTTGGTGTACATGGCTGGTATACCTTATGATGTATTATTGGAAGCATATGTTGATATCATGGTGCATGCATTTTTTATATGGATCGGGGTACATGTTGAGACATATGGTTTGATGATTGGCACATGTTTTATGGAGGACTTGGCATACATGTATGGGACTCATAATTTTGTGGTATTGGTGCATAGTAGTACACTCATATATAGTATTACTTGATTTTCACAACATTGGTATTTGTTTGATACATGATTGTGGCACTTGGTTCATGATGCAGACATATCATGATTGATATGATACATTGTTTGGCATGTTGGTAGATGCACATTGTTTGGAATGTTGGTAGATGCACATGGTTGGCATATTGGTGGATGCACATGTTTGGCATATTAGTAGATGCACATGTTGGCATATGGTGGATTCATTTCATGGATGATATCTTTTGGCACATTGTTGATGTACATGATTGATGTACATGGGTGTTGTGCACGGTGGGCACAATTTGGTATATGATGCACTTGGTGGATATATTGTTCATGATTCTCTATTTCATTGTTGACATATATTTTGTTTCATGATGAATGGTATAGCACAAGTTTGATGCATGAACATGTCCAAGGATCGTCATATGGTAGCATATTGTTCATCTTGCTGAGAAGATAGGGGGATACATACCCTTAGGGGGAGTCATTCTTCTTCCCATGATTCTAGGAGGAGATATTTATCAGATACATACCTAGAAAAGAGACCTATATTTGAAGAAAGAGCACAAAGGCATAATTCCAGGGGGAGTATGTTCGATGTATTTTCAGAATTACATCATATTGATATTCCTTTTTCAAAAGGGGAGAGCTTATATAGTGGCAAGAAGATAGGGGGAGAAGCCCCAAGAGGAGAATGGCCCTTTTCCATTGATGTCAAAGGGGGAGAGATAATCACATTGATGTGATTGATGTCTATTTATGGGAGAGATTGATGTGGAGAGATAGT
>JZKD02S0778793.1:213601-237833 GCA_000966675.3 Picea glauca | reverse complement strand
GAAACCAATTGATAAAGATGGATCATTGATATGATGCATTGATGAATATGGATCAATGAGTTGTCATTGATACATGATGCATAGTTGATATATATGATGCAGTGGTGAATTGATGTAAATATGAATCATTATTGTCTTATCATGGTTGATAAGGTGCAAAAATGGATGAACTCCAAAGTGGTCCCCTTATGGTGAAAGCCCTCACAGGAAGACACTTTATGGATTGAGTTATCCTAGGAGAAAAGTTGGAAGACCCATGCTTGTGTGTGGAATAATGAGATGAATATCAATGAAATTGTTGGTGAAACTATCCTAGATGGATAGTGCTTGACATGCCATTTCCGGTGGTATGTGGAATGTCACATAACTCCTCACGGTTTGAGAGTTATGACCTTATGAAGTTGGAGGACCCCCATATGAAGGATTGAAGCCCCAAAAGGTCCAAGAGGTCAAAGTGCTTGAAAAGAAGAAATCATTATTTAAATGATAAAGTAAAGTGACAAAATCAAGAAAGATTATTTAAATGATAAAATGAAGTGACAAAATTAAGAAGGAATATTTAAATGATAAAATATTGGAAAACTTTCTATTCATGGAAAGTGGTTAACCCTAAAATAAGGAAAATAGGTTAAGTGACCTAGAAATGGGTTAAGTAACCTAGAAATGGGTTAAGTGACCTAGAAGATGAAAGTATAAATAATAAACTAGGATCTCTTGTAAAATGTACATTTTGAGTAAGAATCCTTTTTGTGGATCAATGGAAAACTTCTTGTGAATATCTTGTGGAGTATTGATGGAGAGCTTCTTGTGAGAGCATCATATTGGTGTGGATCTCTTGAGCATGATTGAAAATATATTATGAGGAAGAGAGTGAGAGAAGGATCTCATGGATGCATCAAAGTTTCAACAATGTCGGAGATCTTGATGGAAAATTTCTCAGATTCATAGAAAACCCTATTTTGTTATGCCCACACGGGCTTTCTGTGTATAGGATGTGTGTACACATGGGTTGGCTATGTATAGGGTGAGTATACATGTGGGTTGACTATGTACAGGGAGCGTGGAGTTGATACAATCATGGAGATTTATGCTTGAGTTGGTGCCAAGATCTTGGATGATGAGGCAGGTTCCAGATCTGCATTCTATGGCCTCAGATCTATCACTAAGACACTGGTATGGCTACCTTATTGTCTTGATATATACTATTGTTTGATGTGTTGTGAATGATTAGGGAATTATTGGTATGAATTCTATGATGTGACTCAGTTTGGCTGATTTGGTTGATGGAGTGAGAAACACTCTTGTGATTCAGTAGTGGCATGATTGCTATGGTATACTAGTTATTTATACATGACTGAGATAGCATTCATATTGATTTTTTGTGGAGCATGAGCAAGCTATTGGAGAGCTTTGATGTGTTGTGACTGGATGTGGGTTAGTTTGGACAGTGGAAGACAGAAGAGAAAGTGATTGCAGGTTGGAGAGGATCTGAGCATGTGAAGAAAAGAAAAACCCTAGTTGATTAGAAGCATATGCTTGTTGCATTATACATTGGCCGCGTTCACATGTGGGATGTAGTGAGCCAAGGCATGTGCACACGTGGGCTGCACTACTGAGAGGTCATGTACCTATTCACAGATTGATATCTATTGAGGATTGTTGCCTCATCTCAGGTTATGCTGAGGGTGTAAGCTGAATCTTGCATTAGAGAGAAAGTGCTCTTATAGAGTTGTACTCTATTCGGTTGTTGCAAATAAACCCCAAGGATTGTAGTCTGTAATAAAAAGAAAATTGTACATACATCTTTTTTTCTTTGTGTTCATTATGGTGATGACTTGTTGATCATATATTTTTTTATCTATGTTACTGATATGTGCTCACATCTAACTAGTTATAAATGATAGCTATGGGTAATGAATAAATGTTGAATGCTAATTGATGAGTTTTTGTGCAAGAGGGAAGTTTTGGGAAAAAGAGACCCACACTTATTCACTCCCCCTCTAAGTGTGGTAGGTGTGTCCAACAATAACTGCAGTATTCGAGGTTACTAATGTTTCCTCTAGGAGTGACAGACATCCCCGAGAGTTTGAAAATAGATACTATGGGTATTTAAATGATATACTTGAGTGTGACATTAATTCCTTCAAACTAGTTATGTTCGATGTCAAATGGTATAGGTTACGAATGCATGAATGTGATGAGGAAAGAAATTTTATTCAACATGCCAACGGATTTCCAATGATTAAAACAACGATGTTTGAAAGAGGACACGATCGCTATGTTTTTCCAAGACAATGTGAATAGGTCTTTTACTCAAATGTTCCAGGTGAAAGGGATTCGTCATTTTTTGTTAGATATGATCCAAGAGGAAGGCCAATTAAGTATACTCATTTATAGGAAGAAGATGATATTGAAGATCAAGAAGATGATTCGACAGAATATCAAACAGAGACGGAAGATCATGGAGGGTCGATAGATGAAGAAGACGAAGAAGATCATGATCTAGGCATAGGATACAATATTGCAATTCCTAATGATGATGTCGATGAAAATATGCTCAAAAATGACATTGATGATGATGATATCATCAATCCTTTCAACATCATTTTAGAACCAGATGATGATACAGATGTCAAGTTCGATGAAGAAGATCAAGATAGAGAATAAGGATGATTACACAGATGTTGAGCTTGGATTAGGTACGTGACTATATAATATTTTAATTTGTATGCATTATTCTCTTAAAATAATTGACTTTTAATGTCATGGGTTAATTACATGTTTTTAAGTTTTATGCGATGTTTTTGTATCCTAGGTTACATGTTGTTTAATTATTATTTGAAACTTGAAAATAGTTGTCAATATAGTAAACTACGTGGTAGACTGAAAATATCATTTAGAAACACTTAATTTTATGTACCTTCATTAATTTTTGTTTTTGTAGTTTCTATGCATGAATATTATAAATAGGATGTTGCTTTCGATTATTTTATATTTTATAGATTGGGTTTTGGGGATCAATTGAGAGTGATGTGAGGGGGAGGGGAGGGGCCATGTGAGCTTCCACCTTCATGTGGTTGGCCTTGTTCAGTAGAGGATAAATTATTCTTGAAACCAAGAGAATCTCTTTAATTTTTATACCATGTTCAAGGACTACACCATGGTCAAGGAACGAGGAACGATGAATGAGGAACGGAAATTGCACAAGGACTAGACACCGACAACATTGACCTACAAATGGGGCCAATGTTAAAATATTTTGAAACAGTTTCTATATGCACCGAAATTTGTCATGGATAGACTATTGGCATGACTTAACGATATGGGAGGGTTTTTGGACTCAAATTTTACTCACACATCCACTTTCTTCCATCATAAATTCATCATGGAAACCATATTACACCCTATTTTTCATATGTTCTAGTAGATATGTTAATGATTCTAAGTTTCATATTTTTATTTGACTGAAGGTCCAACTAGATTGCAAAGTATCAATTTGAGATTTCAAGTTGATAAACCAAGTTTGAAATGAATCCAAGCATCATTTGATACCATTGTAAGAGAGACGAATGTAAATAATCTTGCGATGCATTTGATATACTATCGACGAAAAAGTTCATAGATAATTTTATGCCATTAGTATGTATTTTTGTACAAAAATAATGGATCTTGGGGACTACACCATGGTCAAGGAACGAGGAACGAGGAACAAAAATTGGACGAGGACTAGACACCGACAACATGGACCTGCAAAAGGGGCAAACGTTGAAATTTTTTCAAACAGTTTATGTATGCACTAAAATTTGTCATGGATAAACTATTGGCATGCCTTAATGATATGAGAAGGTTTATGGACTCAAATTTGAGTGACACGCCCACTTTATTCCATCATCAATTCATCATTGAAACCATATTAAACCCTATTTTTCATATGTTCTAGTAGATATGTTAATGACTCCAAGTTTCATATTTGTATTTGACTGAAGGTCCAACTAGCTTGGAAAGTATTTAACATACATCTACAAAATATCATAAACACATAAATACATTCATCAACATACACATAATAACATGCAGGAAAAACTGCTCTGATTGTATTAACATGAGATGCCTCTTTACAATGTGAGCTCGGACTACAATAGAGTCTCAGTTCTCCTCTCTTCTCCCCTATTCTCTCTATTCTTCACTCTCTAAACTAAATCCAGATACAAAGAGGATCCCTTTTACAAAAGGGGGCTCCTTGAGCGATTCCGTCCATCCTCACCAACTCTCATTAATTTACATTCAATTACGTTGAATGGATCTCTAGTCTGAATCAGATCTAGATCTCATCCTTACAACCATTTAAGGAAACATTGATCTAAATCCTATGCACATGCATGGATTTTGGCTCTTCGGCACTACAACATTTAATATAATTTCAAAATTTGAAATTTGAAAGTGAGAGGTTGCTCCTCTCCTCTCCATTGAACTTGTGCTTTGATGTGTTGGTTGGTTGGTGCATAGCTAGCTTGGAGTGATGCGTCTGCATCATAATCCTCAACTACAAAAATCATGAGCTCCCGCTCATGATCTTCCCAACACCACTATTGAAATCCACCTGGATCCCAAACAGTTCTCTGGAGCTGTCCATCCACTCCATCATTTTGCTATTGTTTTTGATGCTTCTTCTTCTTCCCTGCTTCTATTGCAGGATCCCTTCTACTCAGATTCCCATTGTTGGAAATCTCTATTGTTGAATTCAACATCAACCTTCTGATTTCCTCTATCACCTCGTCCACCTGCTTCAGTGGATGGTTTTCTGTATGTAGTCTTTTCTACAACAATTCCCTCATCTCAGTGGGTAGATCAACTCGATCCCCAATGTTGTCTTTATCTCTCTTTGTGGCACTACTTGGCCACTCTGTTGCAAACTTCAGCTCTGTAGTCTCCTCACTAAACTGCTACTCAGCTTCTTCCTGTGGCAATTCTGCTGCTAATATTTCTCCTTCTGGCATACTTCCAGCTTCTTCCAGCTTCTCCCTAATTTGGTATGTTCAACTACCTGCTTCCAACTTAGCCTGTTGGATGTGAAAGATTTACACCATCATCCTTGTCTCTAGGGCTTCCAGTTATTCACACAGATCAAGAAAATCCATGTTGTCCTCTTCCTCTTCTTCTACAGGCTCTAGTGATGTAGTCATCTCCTGTTCAACTTCCTAGCTGAAAATTTTGAGCCATTCTTTTGAATGCTCATCCTCTACTTCTTGGGAAAATGTTAGTTTTTGCTCCACTTCTTCCTCTTCCTCGACAGTCTCTGCTAGCTATCTTTCTTCTGCTACTACATCTGCAACACATCCTATGGCCTCAACTGGTCTTTCTGGTAGGAATACCTCAATTCCCCCAATGATCAGAATTATGTTCTAATTCTTTTCTGTCAGCACTCCTTGCTGAACTAAACTCTCCTCTGAGTTCATGAGACTTTCATATAGTCTTATCTCTTTTCCCTTGCCCACCTAGAAATTTGGGAATTTTTTGCTGCCCACCTGGCAGTCCATGAGATCCAGTTATCCCATCTCATTGCCCACTTGGAAATATAAACTTTCAACACTGCTCCCCTGGTAGTATGCGAGACCTTCTGTTGATCTCTTCCCATTGCCCACCTGGAAACTTGAAAAACCACTTCTTCCCACCTGGTAGTTTATGAGATCAATAGATCCCATCTTCATCATCACTCCTTGTTGACCCAAACTCATCTTTGAGTTCATGAGACTTTCAGATAGTCTCATATTCTCTCCCTTTCCCACTTGGCAATATGGGATTTATGTCCTACCCACCTGGTAGTTTATGAGATCTTCAGCTAATCTCATACCATTTCCCTCCTGGAAATATGAATTTCCACTACTGTCCTCCCGACAGTCTATGAGATCTTCCAATGATCTCATTTCATTTCCCACCCGGCAATTGGAAAATTCATCTCTACCCTCTTTGCAGTTTATGAGATCTGATACTGATCCCTCTTCCTCATCGCTAAGATTCTTCCCAGTCTCTGGTTCAAATATATGAACCATCTCCTTTTCATCTCTGAGGATTTCAACATACCTCAATCATCCTCTCAATAGTATTTTCTGTCTTCTGGCCAACAATTTCTTGACTGACCACTTTACTTTTCTCCTCAGAGGCCATTCATACACCCAATGTGTCTTTATGTTATGTTTCACCCACAGTGAAATCTCTTCCATCCTCTCCCTTATCTCAGCGAGTTCCATATCCATCTCTAGATTTTTCTTCTACTTGTGGTCTTACCTGTGACCAGGCCCATGGTTTTCAGTAGCCATCGTCATGTCCTTGTCTTCCCTCCTAGAAAACTTGTTGTTGTCACTTTGTAACCATGAGTTATTCCATCCTTTCCTTCAGTCCTCATGACTTTTTATTGACTACTGCATACCTTGCAACAATCATCACAGAGCTTCAACACTCTGTATTCTTCTTCTTTTGTCTGTAAGCAAATCTCAGCACTCCCTGCCTCTATTACCTACAGAAGTTAAATCCCGCTCTAATACCACTTGACACAGACCCCCTACCTCAGTAGGTTTCTACGACCTCTCGGTCTCTAGATCGTTCTTCTTATAAATCCACATAAATGAAATAGTTCTTTCTAGCCCTCACTGGAACCCCACGAATCCGATCCACATGTCCTTCGAAAACCCCACCTATGCGAACAAGAACTAGGCATGATCTTCACCTCCACGTGACCCTGACATTGTTGCTATATCCAAATTTTGGTAACTGGGAGTCCACGAATCTCGACCCAAAAATCACTTGTCACGACAATCCCCAAAATCTGGAAATGTTCAACTCTTTCACGATTTCACGAACCAGGATTTCACGATGTAGTGACTCCAAAATCACAGCCTCCTCTACTTACCGAACCCTGAAATGTTGAAATTCCGAAATGGGCTCAACGAATTTGGCTCTTGGCTATTCCTTCAAATGCTTTGGGGTTTCACGATTTCGTGAGTCAGGACTCCACGTCTCATGAATCCTAACTTCTCGAACATTCGGGTCTCGAAATGACGAAAAGGCTTAACAACAAAGTGCTACTAGCTTTCGTTATTTGGGAAACCGTGATGCAGGTGCTCCCCCTGTTCTCTATCTTTCTAATCCCCGAGCCCCAAAATGACGAAATGTACCTGACCACGACTTTCTTTTTGGCACTTCAGAATTGTGATTCCATGATTCCAGCTGCAGACAGTTCTTGGTCCTTCAACCTCCCAAACCCCGAAATGGTGAAATGTTGAACTCCGAAATGGTTGATTCCTCTGTGACCATAGCCTTGCTCTAACAATACGTCATGTTTCGCGACTTCAGGGTTTTTAACCCAAACTGTTTCGACTCCTTGTCATCGAAATTCCTGAAAAATGTCGAATTCTGAAATGCTGAAATGTCGAACCCCGCTCCAAAGGGGAATCAATGGCTACTGATATTTTCAAGACTTCGCGAACTGGAAGTTCATGATGCAGTGACTCCAAATATCTTGTCACACAATTCCCCGAACTTTGAAATATGAGTTCGTTCAGGATCTGATGGCTATCAGTCCTTTGCGTTAGATCTGACATACCATATCTAACCTTCTGTACTCTCTCCTTCTATTGTCTGGATGTGAAACTCAATAGTCCAGATCTTGTCTCCTCCGCTGATCTAATGGTAGTTGTGCTCTACCTTGAGCATGGCCTTCTTCCTTTCCCTTGGAATATTTTCTTGCTCCAAAATGCCTCGACCTTTGTCTCTTCTGTGAAGTCTGTAACCTGGGCTCCCGCCTATATTCTAAGACGTGTTCCTCCTCCTGAGCTTCTCAAACTCTGATCTCTCCAAAGGGTTTTCTTGACCTCTACACTCCTTGCAGGGTCCTTACATGCAATTGTGCTATCTCTTTTGAGCTTAAGAACTTTGAGACAAGTTCTCACCTCTGCACACTCCTTGTGCCTTACGATCCTTCCGACGACTGTCTATTACCACTTAACCTTAATACTATCCTAGTGCACTCCTTGCATAGGTATTCTTCCTGCTTGAGCTTCAACTTCTCAAACCTCAATGGTCTTTGTCCCTTCCTCTCCTTGAAGGGGTGGAAGTTCCCTCCTATGCAACTTCCCTCTCAATCACGCCTTGTTGAGTCTACAGGATGTTCAGAAATCCTCTAAGTGTGTTCCTTGTGATACTTCTCTTTCCTCTTAGAACCCGAAAGAGAGTTCTTCTTGGTACACTCTATGAAAATGCTCAATGCCCTCCTAGAATATTTTCCATAGAACTTCAAACATTCTATCTTCCCTAAACTCGAAATAGAGTTCCTCCTGTGCATTCCTTGCACTCGCTCGATGCCCCCCTGGCAGAGATCTACAGAACCCTCAGTGATTCTAATATTTCTATGCCTCCCTCTGCACAGTCTTACCTCCAAGGTGTTCAACAACCTTAAGGTTTCTTTCTGGTTCTAATACTTCCTCTAGTGTGCCCTCCTGGCACAACTCTGTCCAAATTTCACAGAATTCAGAAGTGCACTCTATGCACTAGCTCAATGCATCCTGTGCATTTGCTCAATGCCCTCCTGACAGAGCCTTTACAAAATTCTCAACAAATCTTCTTCTCCTCTCTGTTATCTCCTCTGCACAGTTTCTCCTTCAAGGTGTTCAACAACCTTGAGGTTTCCTCCTTGAGTCAATGACTTCCTCCGGTGCACCCTCTTGGCATGTCTTTGTTTGAACTTCCATAGAATTCAGAAATGCACTCCTGCACTGGTTTTTAGAGACCGCAGTACTCTGTCATGCACTCTTGCATGAAACCACAAAGAACCCAAACCTAAAATCAAAGAACTCACAGATAGGAAAATCTATCTATCTCCTGCATATGGAACTTAACATACATATACAGAATATCATAAATGCATAAATACATTCATTAGCATACACATAATAACATGTAGGAAAAATTGATCTGATTGTATTAACATGAGATGCCTCTTTACAATGTGAGCTCGGAATGAAACAGAGTCTCGGCTCTCCTCTCTTATCCCCCATTCTCTCTATTCTTCACTCTCCAAACTAAATCTAGATACAAAGAGGATCCGTTTTACAAAAGGGGGCTCCTCAAGCACTTCCCTCCATCCTCACAAACTCTCATTAATTTACATTCAATTACATTGAATGGTTGTCTAGTATGAATCAGATCTAGATCTCAGCCTTACAACCATTTAAGTCCACCTTTATCTAAAGCCTACACACATGCATGGATTTTGGCTCTTCATCCCTACCACATTTAATACAATTTCAAAATTTGAACTTTGAAAGTGAGAGGCTATGCCTCTCCTCTCCATTGAACCCGCTCTTTGATGTGTTGGTTGGCTGGTGCGTAGATAGATTGGAGCGATTTTTGTGACTACGAAACTAGGGTTTCCATATTTTGTTTTTCAAAAACAATATTTGGATATTTTTGGTTAGTGGCATTGCCCTAAGGTTTGCAAAGATAGGGCTTGCATATTTGATTTTTTTCCTGTAGGTGATTTGGATATTTTTGGCTAGACGTGTTTCACAAAGGATCGCGGATCTAGTGTTTCTTGATTCATCTCTTGTGTAGGGTTTCCTAGGGTTTTATCCTTTCATTTTAAGCTACCTTCAAGGGCTCACTACAACAACTAATTTGGATGTTTGTTTGGATCATCTCTCTAAGGGTTCACTTCAGTATTTGTTTCAAAGTTTTCTCATCATCACATATGAGGATTGATATATATTATTTTATGGTTTTATCCTTACACAAGGTTTTTCTTCTCTTATAGGGTTCCTTGGGTATCTCTATGGATTTTTACACCCTTTAAAAAAGTGGCACTTCCATCCTAGGTTTTTACCTCTTTTTAAATTGAACTCTATCTTCATGTTCATTTTTTCTAGTAATATTTCTCTAGGGATGCATTTTTTGGCTAAGGCTTGTGATGCTGTAAATGATCCTAATGACCCCTAAACCACCAAGAGAGCAATCCATAACCCCAAAAACCCAACCACTAATGATCACTTGTTCGTTAACCCCCAATGAGAACTAATTGACTAACATATAACCTACTAACTCCTAATGACAATTAATTGACTAACATCTAACCTAGTCATTGTTAACCCTATAAACCAATAACCTATAATGTTGAACAAACAAACCCATTATATAGGCTAAAAATACTAACCCACTAACTTGCAACCCCTAACACACTAACTCTTGACAACTAACCCAGTAACTCCTACTAGACTCCCAATCACTAACCCATTAACCCATAACCTATAAAATGTCGACTCCTATATGATTAAACCATTACCTACTAAACCCTAAACCATTATATCTTAAACCATTATTCCCCTTACCACTAACCCCATAACACACTAACCCTTAAACCATAGCTCCTAACACAATAACCACTATCCCACTAACCCCTAACCCTCTAACCCCTATACCACTAACAAACTCACTCAGTGACTTCTAAACCACTAACACACTCACTTAGTGACATCTAAACCACTAACCCATTCACCCACTAGCACTTAAACCATACTAACCATTAACCCTTTAACGTGTAGCCTATTAAGCCATACCCTACTAACCCTTAATCCTTTGACATCTTAATCCACTAACGACTAACCCACTAACCCTTTACCCCTTAACCTGTAACCTTGAATCCACTGACCTAACCCTCTAACCCACAAACCCATAACCCACCAATCCCTAACCCACTAGCCCCTAAATACACCACCAACCCACATATATATTATATATGTTAAATATAATTAAATATAGATTAATTTTATAAAATATATTAATTAAAAAAATTAAAAAAATATATAATTCAAACAAACAAATTAAAAACTACATGACTAAAGCCCACGCTTCTCACACTCATGATCAAATTAGAGCCCAAAATACACATGCTCGCATGATAGAGGAGGTGAAGAGGCCGAGGGAAAGAGATAAACTAGCACACTCACAGTTCACTCATGCGACAGAGAAGGAGGCAAATAGGAGTTGGGCAAGAGCTAGAGCACGCTCACAGTGCACTCGCACGACAGAGAAGGAGGAAAAGAGGAGGTAAAGATATAGAGCATACTCACGTGACTTCACTCGCTCGACAGAGAAGCTAATAGACGTTGGGAAAGAGAAGGAGGCCAAGAGGAGGGTAAGAGGTAGGGCAAGAGGAGGCCAAGACACAGAGAAGGAGCTGGGCAAGAGAAAGTCAAGGGATAGCGAGAGATAAGGAGTCCAACATCCACATAAAAGCCCAAGTGATAGAGAAAGAGAAGGAGGTCATAGAAAATGGTAATTTCATGGGCTTTGCCCCCATAATCACAAGACTCCAGTCGAGTTAGGGTTAGGGTTATCTCTTTTTTTTTCTCCATGAAGATCCCTGCTCTTTTTTTTCTTTTTTTTTCTCCATATTTCTTACTTTCCCTAATTTTATCAACTAAAGAGATGACCTTCCTCTATTTAGATTTCATTTCCATTGTGATTTTGTTAGAATTAGAGAAGTAATGCAGAACAGAAAAGTGAATACTACTTATGAAAATAAACTCTAAGGAGGATTCAAACATAAAGAAAATACACATGAAGAAGAGTATAAGAAGACAAGTTCACCCTAGTCTCACATATCTAATGCAAGCATGTGAGTCTATGAGTTAAGAAGTACAAGTAATGAAAATACCTTCTCAATTTATTTATATGAAAGTCAAGGAAGGAAAAAATCATAAAGTGGATCAAGCCCACAACAAAAAATCTATCTAATTACTAAATATCCCCACATGTGGAGCACTACAAGTCCAACTCACACATGCCAAGATCCAAGGGAAGCACATTCAACAAACAAGGATTGAACATTGAATGCTCCATGAGGTGTGTGTAGCACTCCTCCTCCAAAGGTCTCCAATTCTCCAACACTCCCTCTTAGGCCATGTATACCTCTGGGTCAATGCCACTTACATGATTGGTTTTCAACCCAAGTGTCCTAAAGTCAAGGCCAAATCTCCATGTAAGAAATCAAGTGTCCCCGTGCCATCTAGGGTTCAATTCCCACCTCCAAGATGCCCAATTATCCTCCTCCAAGGAAAACCATCATCCCAAGGAAGCAATCGACCTCCATTTTTGTCTCATGAAAAAAGACACTAGCCATGTAGGTCTCCAATGCTCCAAGGAAGAATGCCACATATGCATCAAGACAAGGTCTTACAATCAATGGGAAATCTAACTCCAATGTGTATGTCCATCACGTCAACTAAGGGTTATCAATACACCATGCACCCCACATCACATGAAGCACCATTAAGTATGGTGTAACTTAATATTGGAGTAACCTCGAAAGAAAACTCTCCCTCTTTATGAGGAAAGTGTTTTCACCAACATCTGTATCCTTCCTTTGCAACTCAATCAAACAATTTCAGAGTAACCTCGAAAGAAAACACACCCTTTTTATGAGGAAAGTGTTTTCACCAACATCATTTTTCTCCCTTTGCAACTCAAACAAGCTTTCCTTCTACAAATTTGAACACGTTACAATCTCGAAATCAACCACTGGCTCCTAGAAAGGAACTACCCCCCAAACATCACACTCATCCAACAAAGTATCACACATCACCTCCTCAAAACAATTGTAAAGATAAAAAATGGAAGAATCTAATACAATATGGCTAACATATCTCCTAGGAGGTATACTCACCCTCATTGATGATATGGGTGCTCCTACATGATTTTGTGCATCTTATAATGTTTGGATAAGCCATCTTGGATTTTTGTGTGCTAGAGTAGATGATGAGGAATATCCACCCCCAACCTCACCTTTTACACACCTATATTTGATTCTTCTTTTACCTTTGAATCAATGTATAGAGGGTCACCTTTCATCCTTGAACCAATAACCATCCTTCAGCTAACCTAGCCTCCTTCGTCCCTCAGAACCAACAAGGGGTAGTACAAGAATATTAACCTATTTTCCATCGACTACACCTTTCGGCCTGATATTAGGCCCTGACTCACCCTCCATGGACGAACCTTGTGGAGGAACCCTTAGGTTTTCGGGGCATTGGATTCTCACCAATGTTTGCGTTACTCAAGCCGACATTATTGCTTCCTCTTCATCCACACCCACTCGCACCGGTGCTTCCCTCTGAGGAAAAATGCTCCCCTACAGATGTATTTTTACATCCCATAGCTTCAATAGATCGCTTAGTCCCATTCATCTTTGGCGCAAGAACGCTTGATCCTTTTATTGGGGCAATCTAGTATTTAGATTTTTCCTTGATTTGGTACCGCTCTCGCAGCCCATACTAAAATAGTGCTTTACTCCTAGATGGTCCAGTCAACTACTGCACCTGAACGCATTTCACGGAGAGCCAGCTAGCTCTGGGTTTGAGTGGCATTTCACCCCTAAACACGACTCATCCGCTGATTTTTCAACATCAGTTGGTTCATACCTCAACTTAGTTTCACCCAAGCTTCATCTTAGTCATGAATAGATCACCCAGGTTCAGGTCCATAAGGAATGACAATTGCCCCATGAAGACTCGCTCTCGCTACGGCTCTGGTGGGTTCCCTTAACCAAGACACTGCCTATAAGTTGCTGGCTCATTCTTCAATAAGCCCGTGATCAAAGATATCATTTTCACTGTCCAACCAGAGTGGACAGTTAATGCATTCCACTCCTCGAATCAGGGTGGGTATATGGTCGATTTGCGACCCCTAAACACACCTTCTTTATGAGGAAAGTGTTTTCACCAACATCATTTTTCTCCCTTTGCAGCTCAAACAAACTTTCCTTCTACAAATTTGAACAGGTTGCAATCTCAAAATCAACCACTGGCTCCCAGAAAGGAACTACCCCCCAAACATCACACTCATCTAACAATGTATCACATGTCAACTCCTCAAAACAATTGTAATGATCACAAATGGAAGAATCTAATACAATATGGTTAACATATCTCCTAGGATGTATACTCACCCTCATTGATGATATAGGAGCTCCTGCATGATTTTGTGCATCTTATAATGTTTGGATACGCCATCTTGGATTTTTGTGTGCTAGAGTAGATGATGAGGAGTATCCACCCCCAAACTCACCTTGTACACACCTATATTTGATTCTTCTTTTACCTTTGAATCAATGTATATAACAACAACCTATTCACTCCTTTCAATCAGTGACGGGGATATATGTGAACTAGAGGACCTTACTTTCTCATCATACTTCACATCTTGGATCACTAGAGTCTTGAATTGTTCTATAATATAGATTGTATAATTTTTGGAAGTCTTATTGTAACCAACAACACAAGATGATATCATAGTGTTTCAAACCTCCTAGAAACACTGACCACTTGTGAAACTAAAGGAACATAACCTTGGATCATCAATAACTTGCCAAAATCTATCATACCTCAAGCCTGACAACATAACAAGTCAAATTATTTGGACACCATGCCATGAACTATTCAGGACGTCATGTAAAAATAATGACACCTACTATAATACAATACAAGTAGATAAGATCTATCAAAATCACAAATGTAGACAACTGCACAAATTCTGCCTATCCTGAAATACCAAGCTTGTGGTATAAGAAAAAACCCAAGTGGGGTTGTATTCAATATATGATTATGGGAATCTCTCCCATGCATCTCAAATAATTTGGGAACTAAATCAACAACCTCAACAACATCGCCTCCCTATTTTTGAGAGAATCCTAAAGCAAGAGTAACAACAAGGTCAAATCCATGAGAGAATCCAACAATCTTGTCCCCATACTCTACAACACTCCCATCAACTACAAGCCTAGAATCAATCACTGATTCTAAAATATTTTTGAACTTTCCTCCATGAAATTCGCATCCCAAACCATTTTGGGGACTCTTGGCCAATTGCTCTTGAGGGCATAAAAACCTAACGGATCAACAACATTTTTTAGCTCCCTACCATGGAGAAAAATGAGAGTGGATGTCGTTGTATTCCTCATGTAGCAAAAAATCTGATGCAATATGCTTCTAGCAAGTGTCAAGTGTCTAACATACTTAAGCCATGGAACCCCAGGCCCACCAAGGCATCCAAACCTGAAATATTATGAATAGCTCTTCTTATATGGGAGGTGTTAGTACATGAGACATGGCTCTTCTTATATGGGAGGTGTTAGAACACAAGACATGGATCCTATAAGTATTCTTGAGACCAATCTCATTATAAATTTAATCATTAGTCCAAATCATATCCAACTATCATAGACTCGTACCATGTAGAAACATGAGAGTGGATGTGGTTGTATTCCTCATGGAGGAAAAAATCTGTTGCAATATTGTTCTAGCAAGAGTCAAGTGTCTAACGAACTTAATCCATGGAACCCCAGGTCCACCAAGGCATCCAAACCTAAAATATTATGCATTAGGATTAAGTTTAGGTACCATGTTTCTAAGAAATTTCTTGCATTGGATATATTTGAAATGACAAATCTGCTCAATTCCTATGGATCTGAATTATTATTAGAGCCTAGTGAAATATTGTTTGAGTCCAATTCTCCAAAATACTTGGAATTTTTTTGATAAGGGTGTCTTCTAACTTAGCTTTTAAAATGTGTAGTGGTCCCATGTGGCACACTCTAGAGCCACCACTAGTCCTTCCAAGTTCATTCATGTTGATGTTGCAATTCGATGTGGTGGAATTTAATTGAACCTTGTGTTTAATGAGACAACCATGTTTAAGGATTTCCGAGACAGATCTCGTTAGACATTTAATCATTAGTCCACATCATATCCAACTATCATAGACTAGTTGTACCTTTGTGGACTTGATGCATCCTACAATGGAGAAACATGAGAGTGGATGTGGTTGTATTCCTCATGCAGGCAAAAATCTGATGCAATATTCCTCTAGCAAGTGCCAAGTGTCTAACAAACATAAGACATGGAACCCCAGGCCCACCAAGGAATCCAAACCTAAAACATTATGCATTAGGCTTAATTCTAGGTACCATGTTTCTAACAAAGTTCTTGCATTGGAAATATTTGAAATGACAAATCTGCTCAATTCCTATGGATTTGATATAAAAATTTTATTTAGAACTATGAATGTGATGATGGAATACTAACTAACAACACATGCACATGCAACTGAAGGTACAACCAAAAAGGTACATGTCAGATATTTCTTCGTAGAGTGAGGAAAGATTAGGACAAATAGAGGTCAGAAATGCGACTACATCTAGTAGATATGACAAGAAAACAAGGACCATAGGTGAAAAAGTCAGAATAAAATTTCGTAGACGCATGAAATTTTTTCTTCCCAAAGGAGGATCATGCTCTTATGATGATGAGAGCATAGGAGACATAGATGTTCCACTTAGGTATAAGCATTTGGTGAAGAAATGGGTACCTAAGGAACTACCTCCTACAGATGTTGACTTCGTTGTCAACAATAGGACATATCACATTGCACCATCCTCCCTGCATGGCTTGGGGCTATTTTCAATGGATGGAATAATTGTAAAATACAATACAGTAACTGAATTGATGGACTATGTCGGACCATGTTACAATTATAACGATTGGATGCGGCTGGTCGAGTACATGTGAAGTATGAAGGGATATGCACTCGCCGCAAATTATATACAACTAATAAACAAGGATAAAAATAATGGAACAACTATCTATATTGATGGAAGGCTTAAAGATTGTAGCAATATCATAGGGTTTATAAACAACATACAACCCGAGACAACAAACAAACAACTGAATTGCATATTTTAGGGACCTGAAGAGAATCGAGTAGTTCTATGCACAATAAAAAAGATATCTCTTGGGGAAGAGTTATTAGTGGATTACCATTTGAATCGAATAAACACATTGACTAATAGTGCACAGGTTCTTATGCAACACCTCTTTAAGAAACCTCTACTTATTGCATTATATTTTTTTATTATCTTTAACATTGTTGTAAATATTATCGTTAATATTGTTTTTTTTGTTATCATTAACAATTTTTTAAATATTTGGGGGTTCTAATTATATTATAATGTGGAAGGATGATCGTGGAAAAGGGCCAGCCGCATAACATGTAAATGATTATCAATTTCCACTTTCATTTTACATTGTTTTTATTATTTTCTTATATAATTTTATTGAAATAACATTGTTTTTGTTTAAATTATATGTAGTCAGCATGCCAAGTGGATCATGATTCCACCGATGAGGAGGTGTTTTATTCTTGCATTGATCCGATGGTCTCAATAAAAAAAAAAATCATTAAAGCTAACAAGGAACTATTTAGCTTGTTAGATCGTCCAGAACAAACTCTAGATGTCAAAGAAAGGATCGATCTCCTTATGTCACAACTTAACACACATAAGGTAATAACAATAATTTAATTTTCTTTTTTGTTTAATGCACTCATATGTTCAATTATGATACTTTTTTCTTTAACTTTTACATTATCTCAAGAAAAAACATTTTATTTTTTATAAAGGAATATTTGGAGCATGTTCAGCCCGGGGTTGGTAGTAGTGGCGCTACAGAGATGCTACAGAGTCCTGATGTGGGCGGTCATACAACTGCCAGAGCATTATTTACTTCTCCATCTTCCACACCTCATTTAGATAGGAGCCATGACATGCACCAATAGGAATCCAAACCTCGATCAGAGTCTAGAGAGGGTGGAAAAGATGAGGATCATAGTGATGTGGTTGATATGGATGCATTTCATGGAGCTATATGTGTGACAAGCACGGGGACCCTTCCGTTCACATTTTTGGTTGACGATAATGGATTTCCATTAAAACAATCAAGACTCCCAGGTAGTTTTAATTCATATTTTAATCATTTAATGTTGTCCTCATACATAAATCGTCTAGATTATTAATTTTAAATTAATGATCATATGTTTTTGTGTGTAGGAAACGACCTTTTTTATAGGCACTTAGAGAGCAAGGCCTTGTCTATTTTTGGAGAAACCTTACACATGAGGTGGAATTGCCAGAATTCCAACCTCAAAAAGGAACTTATGGATTATCTTGAAGGCCTCTTTGGTGTAGACATGTTCAATACAAAAGCGGTCACATCTGCAGCCGATGAATATTTAAAATATACCCGAGATGTTTATAGATGAATCTTGGCAAAAAATCCTAGGTATGAGGGTCCTCTCTCAATTCCAGAGAGAGAGTGGAAGGAGATCATTGATGATGAAAAAGAGAAGATTTTGAGAAAATGAGGAGAACAAATAACTGGTACACCAAGGTAAATTATAATTTTTTGAATTCAATACTAGCTTTATGTTTCATTAGATCTAAATAAAAGTGTGGTTATATATAACATACTTGAAAATTTTGATGATAGGTTGCCTGACACTTCGAAGGAAAATAAAGAAAGGATTTCCAAACATGGCCAACAAAAGCTAGGCCCGGGTGGTTACTTGAGGTTACAGTCACAAATCATAAGTACCCAAACATCTTAAGAATATTAATTGTATCACCTTACAAATTTAAGGTAATTGCAGCCAAAAACATTAAAAGACCATACCCTTATGCAATGCAGGGTGACAACTTCAAAACTCGAACCACGGAGGAAGACCTACAACTTGGTTACAAGTATGGTTATAAATTCATGGTTGATCGAAGGAAAAGCATGGGGTAGACCCCAAGATCCAATTTGCTAGAAAAGGTAAATAAAAATCAGTCCACATTAACCTTTCGTTACTTATAAAATACGTAGATGTTTGATATCGTCCATAATTTAATGTCTTACTTTGTTTTAATCATGGGATAAGAACTATCAACCATATCATTAGTACTGAAAAACAGAGCATTGATAGTGAAAAACAACTAGAAGATCATGGTGCTCCCCAGTAGCCCCATCCCAGTGAGGTGCATCCCCAAGATGTTCCTGTGAATGAGGCCCACGATGGTAAAATGTCTATATATTAATCATAAACTTAATAATTTTGTACTTATAAATTTTGACATTTCAATGGAAGAGAATTGTCATAGATTATCATCCTCGACCTGAAGATTAGGTGAAGAGGCCGACAACCATTCCAACGGTGTCGACTAGAGGACTAGGTAAATAATTACATTACATAGTTTTTTTTTAATATTAATCAACTACTTCAATGATATTTACAAATTGGCCATATAAATTCAATATTTTTTATTTTTTTAGGTGATGGCCCCTCAGAGCAACATCCATGTCGTGGGTATGAGAACAGATGTACTCGACGTGAAAGGACTGAAACAACATCATCTGGTGAAGATAACCCAACAAACAAACACATGGACATTGATGATTTGTTTAAGCACTGGAAAGAAAAAAGAAGACTAAAAGAAATTCATGATGTTAGGTAATAATTTTATAAGACAGTTAGATGTACATTATATAGCTGATAATATACACAAGGTTATTTCTATGGCTTGTATATATCTGTGAATGTAATTTTTTTATACACTTAATGATAATTTCATCTTCTCTTAATGATGCAACTTCCAAAATCTTGTGACATGATATATGAAACTTTGAAAGTCTTGTGACATGTTTCATTGTGTCTCACATGACAAAGAGAATTACCATTATTTTGATTGTGCCTTTTTATTGTTTCATGGACATGGTGCTTTATGTTTAAGAAGAGATCTTAGTGACTGCCAGTCCACTTTAGAGTCCCAAAATAAGTTTTAGAACCTATCTCTGATCTAGAGGTGAAGATGGCAATAACACACAAGACTTTTCATTCTATGCATCTAGTTAGCATAGTTTGTGGAATGTCAACCTTTGATAACAAAGTTCTTAAAATTTATGTAATGAAGCAGGCATCCCTTTTTTACAATGTGAAATCTATATCAAAGAGGTATATGAAGGAATTTCTTCATAGGAGGATAATAACCTTATTGAATTTGTGTAGGAAGAAAAATGTCCCACTGTCTGTTCCGTGGAAAATATTTCACTGACATATTAAGATGGTAGTAAGAAATAATTTGGAGGGGGAGTGGTCCATATAAATTTCAGTGTTCTATATTCCTATTTATAGGTGGGAAGGGGGAAATATGATCATTGGGAATTGAAATTGTATTTATCAAAGAAATAGTATTTGAGTAATAGTCAAGGTTGCATTTTGGGAAAGCTTAATTAAATGTGACCAAATCGATGAAAATCATGAAACTATAAGTTGTAGTTCTTACTTAGTTTTTTGTATCTTTTCTTGGTGATGTTGGTATATTGTGGACATCAATATAATTTCTTTATTTCTTAGCCTCAATCATTAAAGACATTATTGTTTAGTCATTTGGTGTATTAGGAGAACTATTGCACCCATACCTAAAGAAGAGCATCAATGCACCTACACCATATATGAGCATTGGTTCACCAATACCAAATTGGAGAAACAATATACCAATATAGAAGTGAAGCACTGATGTATTTTTGGGCTATTAGCACTCTAGTGCACATGGGTCATGGAGCACAAATGTTTTGGAACCAAAGTGGAGCACTACTGTATTTTTTGTTTTTTAACACTTGGGTGCACATTGGTATAGAAGCATTCGTGCACCTAGACCAATTTGGATCATCAATGTGTCTTGACCAATGTTTAGAACTGATGTATTTTTGACATGTTGTTGTTCCAATGCACTTGTATCCATGGATCACCAATGATTTAGATATTAAAAGGAACTGGTAAAACATAATAATTTAGGTGCATCAATAAAAAAAACTTCTGCCAAAACATCTGGTTGTATGCCTTTGCTATAAACCTAGTGCAGCATAATAGTTTAAGTGTATTGATAAAAAAAATTCTGCAAAAACCTCTGGTTTCCTACCTTTGCTAGAAACCTGCACTAAAAATGGAGAAGGGAGAAGTGGTTCCACAAAAACATCCACTAATCCATGTTTTCCTTGTAATTATTATAACTTTTATGTTATTCATGCAGATAATGATTCTAGTGAAGTAATCTACAACATGTCCAATACAAAGGATCTTGAGTGAAGAGCAAATGATGTTGTAAGTTTTCCCCTGAATTGTGTTATTTTCTCTACTTCCTGTATGTTCATGGATTTGTGTTATTTGTATGCATTTCTAGGAGCCCTATTTCACATTTTCAATGTTCATGTCATGTTGACATTATGAATTTCAACATGTTAAGCTAGCATCATTACATTTGTTCCTTGTGTATTATGTTAACTTTTTTTGTGTTGTTAGCATTATTTCATTTATCTTGTCAAGTAGATGTTGTTAGTTTGTTATGACACCTATGTTTTATGAAAGTAGTTCTACACTTCCTTTCATTGAGAAGACAATGATGGCCTTGCTATCAGTGATGTTTAGACAATAATTTTGGGTATGGTGAGCCTATTCGATTATTTAATTTGAGTCTGATTATCCCTATTGGTAGTACTAGTTATTATTTTATGATATTGTCATCATGTATATCTATCACTCTCCATGTTGAACATGACATTGATGATGAGATAGTCATCAATATTGATGATGTTTCCTTAACAGAGATGGAAAATACAATAGAGAAAAAAAAAAATGGCAATGATTGGACCTAAGAAAAGATGGAAAAATTCGTTGAAAGAACACATTCTAATAGTGTTTATGAGACTTTAATGGAGATGGAAAAGAACACTTTGCATTATGAACACAACTTTTCATTTCCTATATGAAAAAAAATTCTAAGGACACACATCACCCCATAGGATGTACAAGAGGTGGGAAGTGACAAGAGGGTAGAGTAATTAGCCTCCTCCTACTCCTACTCCTACTCTACATCAGAAAAATGCAAGAGATAAGTGTAATCATACAACCAATGGAGCTACCCAAGTTTTTTTTTTACATAAATAGTCCTTCCCTTATATTTGGCTATGAACCAAAATAGGAACACATTCATCATCATGTACAACAAAGTTGGAATCTTCATGGATGCTTGGTTGAACACTTGAAAATCATCATGAAGACCATCAAAATCATACCCAAGATGGCATGCACCCTCTACAACATTCTTTATCAAAAGTTGGATAGGGATGGAATATTCATCTTGACGATAAAGTACATCATCAAAAATATGATCATTCTCTTCACTGTCCTCAAGATCTGAAATTCTAGTCTTCTCCGTTACAACACTACCTTTGGAAGAGCATGAAAACAAGTTACAAAATGCATTCCCAGATCTGGAAATTAATTTATGAGTGCATTTAATGGCTTGTTAGTCCATATGTGATGGCTGAAAATTTCTGTTAGATATGTCTACATGTGTATCTTGTTGTCCCATATGATTTCCATCATGAAAAACGTTATTTCCAGCTTGTATTTTACATTAAACTTCATCATTTTCAAGAGATGAAAGTGGCTAGTAATTTTTTGTGCTAAATAGTTCATTAAAATTGAAATTTAATGAATTATGCGCATGTGAACATTACTGGAAATATGTTATAGAAATTTCTAAATTTTCATGAAGATTATTTGAACTTGATTCTCTTATACTACACTGCCCAGTAAACTCAAAATCTACACTCCCTTTTCTAGATGCATCATAAATTGGATCTCCTAAGAATTCCCAATAGCATCTATCCAAAGCATAATACAAATTTTAAAAATGTGTATCATGTTCTTGGCTTCCCAAGTCTTCATTAGATGTAGAAGAAAATAAATTCAAATATAAATTTTCTTCAAAACCCTCAATAGATGTGTCATTAATTTTATAATTTTGAATAAAATCATAGCTTACCCAGACTTCTTTTTCATGAATTCATGAAGTGAATGAAAAAGATTCCTTCTCATGCTCTTAATCTTCATGGTTGGACTTGTGAAAAGGATTTTCAATGACCCATTTATCTTCAATGGAGATGTATGCTTCTTTATCTTCACTTTCATCTTCATGTCTTTGGCCTTCAATAGGACTTTGAGCTTGATCTTCAATATCTTCATTGAAATCTTCATGTATGGGATTAAGAGGTGGCTCTTGATATTCTTCATCATCATTCTCTTTAAGCTCTTGGTCTTGATGCTTGGAGGCTTGGGATGCTTCTTCATTTTCTTGTAGAGTTGCAATAACATCTTCAAACTTTTTCAGGTGAGGACCCCAATATTTGAAGAATATTTTGAAAAAATATGAAAAAGATGAAATCTCCATAGTACCACTACAATATTTTACTCAAGACTTTTGTTCTCCTTCCAAATAATGTACAAATAGATTCATTAATAGATCATCATGTATTGCACTGATTTATGAAGCATATTGCAAGAATGATACAACATGATGAATAACACAATGGGAATCACCATTAAACTTTGGAAGTTGTTCTAACCATTTTGGTCCAAAATAATGGTTTGGGTACCATTGAATTTTTTCTACATATAGAGCATGATATACTCATGAAATGCCCAAGGAGCCATTATTATTTACAACTCTTCAAAATGAAATACCAAATATGAAAATAAAATCTACAAGATATACCTTCATACTTTCCAAATAGAGAAGAGTGGATTCACCAAGGTGAATCTTTGATGTCTTCAATTGTTGTTTGCTTCACCTACAAACAATAGGTCTTCAAATATGCAAAGAGAAAAAGACTTATTCCCTTAATGGAATCGTCAATATGAGAATAGATCTTCAAGAATGCACCCTCATCCAAAAGGTGTAGATAATCTACTGATCTTTTCTAGGAAACAAACTCTATCCTTGAAAATGGTGAAACAATGTTTCCACACAATCTCATACCCAAAATGTAAAGTCCAACACCTAGCTGAAGATTTGTGGAACTAGGATGTTGGCCATTGTCACCTCACCAACTCTCCTTTGCACTTTAGACAAAGGGTAGAATCAAGTCAACGAGGCTTCCCTATGGTTGCTAGGATCACTTTTTGTAGTATAGAATACAAGTAATGCGATTCTAAACAAGTACAAAAAAAATCCTTCATAGCCATCTTTGATACACAAAATATTATAACAATACCCATATCTCACTCAAAGGTTCATGATTCCCTATAGACAACATGTTATGTGGTTTAGGGCATTGATTATGTCCCAAGGGGATTATTTTCCTCGCTTTACCATGGCTAAATACTTAATGCACATGTCCCTAGTGAAAAATATTTCATAACGGTACACATATTCAACTTGGAGGCCAAATATTTCCTCTAAAGGGATTATTTTGAAGGTGATGTTCATGGATATTGAGCCTTACAAATCCATTTATGGAATAAGGCCCTTATTTTC
>JZKD02S0778793.1:179942-210032 GCA_000966675.3 Picea glauca | reverse complement strand
GCTGTGGCAGGGCTGCTGTCCACACCTCTCCCTCAATCTCTCTGGATCTCGTGTGTGGCCCCTCTACTCCATATGTGAGTCCGGTCGGCAAGATATCGTCAACCTGCATCATCAACCATCATGTCAGATCATGTCAAACAACATATCATATAATCAATAGTATATCATCAAACGAAACAATATCATCATATATGAAACAACTCAAATACCCCACTCCTTGACTCAATCCGGAGTCCAAGGGAGTTCCACAGATGCCTCTGCATCCTCCAGGTCTGACACCCTGCGCACTTAAAGAAACTGAGTCAGCAACACCTGTCTACACCAAGGTAGTAAAAACATCATGTCATATAACTTAACGCATCATAATGAGAGAAAAAGTTTTATCATCATAAATATCCGGATCACTTGCGAGCAAGTGTCCTCAAATAATAAGTTTTGTAAGTGCGCCAGAGCGGGATGTTACAAATTGTAATTAAGTTTTAGTCATGACAAAATATTAGTGAGAGATTATGCAATCAAACCCATGCCAACACTATTCTGATTCTATCAAATTTAATTGTGGTTTACTACATTATATATGACATGTTGTGCTCTAATTTACTAACATCAGTCTTGATGAGGATCTTAAGTGTGTTATGTTTGTGGAAAAGTGGAATGTATGCAAACACCCTTTCTACAAATATACTAAACCTATTGGTTTTTTCCTTGCACTCGACCCTTTTTCATCACCACACATAACCCTGAATTTTTTTATTTTTCACCATACCTTCACACATGATATCATCGATTTGAATTCCTTGCAAAATCCCCATGACTTTATGTTTACTTGCTACAACCATAGCCAAAATTTCACTGCCAAAACTATATCTCTTTGATTTAGACAACCCCTCCAACCATTATAAAACTTTAGCATCAATGGCCACCTTTTCCCCAACCACTAACTCCTCCTCTCTCTACCATCACAATTTCCAAATCAGACAATACCTATCCCAATTGATTAAAATTGCAGCCTAAAATATTAATACTAGAGGCGAGCAACATGGACCTATACGGGCTATATCATAGTGAATGATAGTGTTTTTGATGGCATATTAACATAACCGATTATTCTTGAATAAGTGAAACTAGTTTTTTTCTTCATATTCATAACTATTTGAAGTTATTGATTAGAGATTATTTTGTAACCAATATGAAGATGTCTAATATTGATGTAAGTGCTTATATTTGATCATTCATTAGTATTAGCATCAATACTTAATGGTGTCCACCCTTTGGAGATTTGGACATGTATAAATGTTATTCATTATTGATTCACATGTTCAATGGCCTATTGATTGATGGGTTGTTTACCTAGAAGGTTAAGAGGTTTATAGATTGATGATCCTTACCTTTATTTAGTGTTTATGGGTTTAAATGTATTAACCTTGTTCCTAAAGATTGTCATGTTTAAAAGTGAAGATACCTTTCATCCATGGTGTTGTAGATGTCTGGTAAGAGGAATTTGTCTTAGGGATACTATGAATGAGTTTGATTGATGTTAAACAAATAATATTTATTAAAGAGAGAAACATATTTTAGTTATTCCTTTGAAACTTATCATGTGAATGATTGTGAACTTTCATATAATAGACTAGTCTTAAGTCCATTATGGTAATATTAATATTAATATTAATATCAAAATTGATGCCCATTTTTTTTTTTTTTTCTAAATAAATTTTGGTCTTCGCATATATGACGACCACTTTTATTGATGCGACGATTTTGCTATATAAACAATGAAAAGATATCATTGCCTATGCGATGATCATTTCTATTGATGCAACGGTTTAGATATATAAACAATGGAAAGTTTTCATTGCATAGGCAACATAAACTTTTATTGATGCATTGGTTTAGCTACATAAACAACAAAAATTGTGATCGAATAGGCGATGATAACTTCTATTGATGATTCGGTTTAGCTACATAAACAACAAAAAGTTGTCGTCGAATAGGCGACCACAACTTCTATTGATGCATCGGTTTAGCTACATAAATAACAAAAAGTTGTCGTCAAATAGGTGACAAAAACTTCTATTGATGCGAAGGTTTAGCTATATAAACAACAAAAAGTTTTCATTGCATATGTGACAACAACTTCTATTGATGTGTTTCTTTTGCTATAAAAGTTGTTGTCGCAATTTATAGGAAAAGTTGGTTTCACATTGTTTTCCTATATTGTCGCTTTTGCGATGTTTGATCAAGTTCATCGAAAATTCCATGTCACATAAACCGACATTTCAGAGACTCCATATTCATCACCATATCAACGACATAACGTCGCAATAACGTTGAAACAACCATCGCAAAATGGCCCAAATATGCTAGTGTGTAGGGCCCTTTTTCAAACTTTCCTTCACAACACTCCTTAGTTAGCAATCACCATTTATTCATCACTTACTTACTATAATTTACAAGCAGTTAAATGTTAACATATATCAATTGTTGATATTATGGTAGATGCAGGAGGTATTTACCTCCACTTATAAACCTGACGTGGATAAAATACTTCGGGAAGAAAGAAAAAACCCTAATGAGTTGGCTAATAACCCTAGAAGAATTGTTAGCTCAAAGAGATAATTTATATTAGGTTATTAGCCTCCAAGAGAATAAGTAGGCCAGAAATAATAATATATACTAAACAGACAGATACTCAGAATGAGAAGTTGGCCCAGGCAGTTAGCCAGAATTAGTATAAATATAGGAGGCCAGTTCTCATTTTGGCAGGCAATCTCAGAATTGTAGAGCAACAACTTGTGTGCACTGTAGTGCCCAGTCTTGTGCTTAGGTTTGAGGAGAGCTTCCATTGCAGCTGCTGCAACTAGCATATCACGTTTGGCTTGGACTATCTCTTGGCTAGGGTTTGGAACATATGATCAACTCTTGTTGGGGTGTTATCCTTGGGGAAAGGTTAGATACCCTTTGTTTGGCTATCTAGCCTAGGGTTTGCTTCTAGAGTGATTCTCTATCAAGGTTAAGGTGCTTAGAGGGTGGCTTAAGCCTATGGTTGGGTGAAAATAGAGATATTGTCAATGGTAAAATGATCACATACATTATATTCTAACAGGTTATAGGCCCACACCTCCTTCATTTAGTCTAAATCCTGGAAGGAAACATAGCCGCTAGGATATTGAGCTCGTTGAGGAACTGTCGCTAGGGTTACTAGAAGAAGCAACTTCCAAGACATTGTTGCTAGGGTTACTAGCAGGAGAAGTTGCAGAAACCCTAATCCTCTCGTTGATGCACCTTAAGTGAAAGGATTGACCTAATTTCTAGACGGATCAGTGCACCCAAGCCTAGCACATCTCTTGATACTCTCAGAAAGCCAAGACGTCAAGTTTGAGTTTCTTCTCAAATCTAGGGTTGACCAAGTCAAAGAAACCATGACTTATTCTATGAAGTCAGAAAACAAGTTATATGGAGCCTCTAAATTCAGAGCATGGAATACAAGTATTTACCTCATCCTTTCCAAGAATAAAGTGTTTGATATCGTGAAAGGAAATATCCTGGAACCAATGTTTGAAGAAGGAAAAGAGATGGAACCACATAACGTTGCAATTATGGAGAAGTTCAAAGACGGTGACATCAATGCCATGAGAATCATAATGGACTCTATAAAATACCACTTGATACCCTACATCTCTCATCTTGACTCATCGAAGAAGATGTACGATGCCCTAACAAACCTCTTCTCAGTCAGAAACATTGGACAAGTCATGAGTCTTAAGAATGATCTTCATGACATGAAGATGAATGATGATGAAATCATAACATCATACTTTGTGAGAATATCTCAGTTAATAGATCAACTAAAAACTATTGAAGAGATCATTTCAGAGAAGGAATTGGTAAACATATTACTCAATGGTCTTCCCAAGACGTGGGATGCATTTATCGCAAGCATGAACATAAGAAAGTAGTATCTGACATTTGAAGAACTTTGGACTTGCTGTGCTCAAGAACAATCAAGGATCGATGCAAAAGAGAAATCCCAAAAGAAGTATGATGATCAAGCCTTCACAACAAGATTCAAGAACTTCAGGAACAAAAGGAAGTTTGTCTCAAGGAGGAAGCCAAATCAAGAGAAAGACATTTCAGAAATACAATTCTTCAACTATCGAAAGTATGGTCACTACAAGAATCATTGTCCCGAGCTAAGGAAAATGAAGGAAAAACACGAAGCATCAGTTGTCGAAGAAAAGGAACCTACAAAGAATAATAAGCAGGATGAAAGAGACTTCTTCTTATAAAGGTAACAATACTCTTCTTATTTCTTGTACATATATCGTTTGTTTCATTTTTGTACATATCTTCTATATCTATCCCTTGAAAGATAATGCATTCTAAGAATAAATATACCTATAGAAGAACAACAAGATAAGGATTGATATCATTAGATAATACACATGAAAGGATGAAATACATCGAATCAATCATGGAGAGACTCATAATAAGAAAATACAGAAAGAAGTCAAGGAAAGACTTATAATGTTTTTGTAGAAGACAACAAGATAGAAGCATGGACTCTGTTAGATAGAGAGAGCCAATTATATATTGTAGAAGACAATAAGGATGCAGAAGGAAGCATGGAATCTATTAGACGGAGGGAGTCGATTATATGAACTCATACATGAATCAAGGATTAGGAGGGATCTAATCCTATGATCCATTAAAAATAATGAAGTATGGTAGCATCCATGAATGACAATACATGTTCAGTTCAACTGCAGTAGAAGTATTCTTCAAAGAGAAGCCTTAAAAGATCCCTGGTTGTCCATCCACATCCGTGATCTTATGATGAAAGAAATAAATGGAATATTTAGGGCATGGAATCTATAAGAAACTCCATGGACCCAAGAGCTAAAGAAAAACATCAGGAAGAACATAAAGATTCCAATAAATAAATATAAGCCAGAACAACCAGTCATTATATTAAGAATCACAAGATTACCAGCCTGATATGAACTCAATAAAAGAAATCAAGAAAAGGAACTGAAAGTCGTGATGAAGAAAAATGTATGAAAGACTTATGAATGAAAGCATTGCGATATCTAGAACTAGAGGTTCTCCCAAATGGAGGGAGAAGACTATGATGATTACTTGTTCCAGTACACTAGAAATATCTCTACATGAGTCATTATATCATTTGTAACATCCATGAGTTGGAGTTCTACATCAGATGAATGCAAAGAATGTTCTCGAGAGAAATTTAATAAAGAGCGTATGAAGAGAAACCTCAAGACTTTGAGGCATACCCAAAACTGACCCTTGCATGTAGATAGAAGAAGACAACTTGGTGGAGAACTTCCAATGCACAACATAAGCGTGGTGAAGATTTTATATAAAAATGATAATGTATCAATATGAGTACTTAGTAGATCAGATCTCATTATGACATAAGAAGTGCCACATGGATATGTTCTAGTTTTCCAATAATGATATACTCTATTGATCAGAGCTACATGAAGCCTTAAGAGAAAACCAGTGTTCCAAACCAAAGTACATTTGAAATCAAGAATTACATTATCCGTAATGAAGTCCAGAAAGGATAAAGTGGTTTTCCAATATATATCTCCACATATGAGCAGATAAACATACATTTTGGTAAAAGATAAAAGAGTTTTCATACTCAAGATGGAGCTCATGGAGATGACTTCCTTATTGAAAAAAGAAGAGATGACTCCTTGGTTGGGAGGGAGCACTAAAAATATTATTGAATACATTCATTAAAAAATATTCCATCTTGGACAAATTCTTTCTTGTTCGAAAAGTGGATTGAGATTTCTGATGTACAATGATTTCCCATTGTGGTTAACATGGGAAATGGTCCAGATTGTTGATGTATCTTAGACATCGATTTCCCATTGTGGTTAACATGGTGAGTGGTATCGGGAAGTATCTCTTCTTGAGGGTTACTTAATAAGACTGGCCCGCCTCTCCGAACATCAATTTCTCATTGTGGTTAACATGAGGAATGGTCAGTTTTGGAGGTTGATGCAGGATAGTATTTTCCTCTTGTGGTTAATAGAGGAAATGGTCTGGACAATAATTAATTAGGGTTTGTACATTCTCTCCAGGGTGCACTTTGATTAGTGTAGGAAGAATGGCCCAGGGTGGGGAATGGTCCAAGCTCAACAATCAGGGACAAGCATTCCTTAGGGATTATACATTCTCTCCAGGGTGCACTTTGATTAGTGTAGGAAGAATGGCCCAGGGTGGGGAATGGTCCAGGTTCAGAAAATAGGACAATTATTCTTCCTTTCTTGAGAAGAATAGTTCATATATCTCATTGTTCTACTCTGAGGGAAGATATTCTTTCAGATCTCACAGATGTGAGTGAAATATTGTCCCAGATGATTCAATTTATATCATAACATTGTTTTTGTACAGGTTGATATCATATGATTGTTATGAATACTATATGATGATATATGTATACTACTATGGTGGATGTGTTCCATTGTTCGTGACTATATGTTACTGATAAAGTACTTGTTTTCTACTTGGTGTAGTAGTGTACCACTGGATTGTAGTTATGTACTACTATGGATAGACACAATTGTGTTCTATTTTGTTTTGATTGCCTTGAATACTATCAATAGTATTGGAAATGATTATTAGTTGGATGGATAATCAAAGGACAGAGATTTCCCAGACGGAAAATGATTCATAGCATTTACTCTTCTAGATTAGAAGAAGGTTCTTGTATCACTTTGTGGAGTGAGCATCATGTTTGATTACTCAGATAGATTATGGTTTCGAGAGATGATGAAGCTAATGACACTGATGATGATGATGGTGCTCATGATCTAGTCATGATCTAATCTATATAACTATGTTGATGCGATTGGGTGAATGGTATCTTTTTGTGCTCAAGACCATTACCTATAATACCTCCCTAGATAGGATGGAGTGTTTATATTATGGTATATGCGGGAGGTATTTACCTCCACGTATAAACCTGATGAGGATAGAATACTCTGGGAATCAATAAGAAGCCCTAATGAGTTGGCTAATAACCCTAGAAGACTTGTCGGTTCAAGGAGATAATTTATATTAGATTATTAGCCTCCAAGAGAAGAAGTCAACCATAAATAATAATATATACTGAATAGATAGATACCTAGAATGACAAGTCATCCCATCCAGTTAGCCAAAATTAGTATAAATACAGGAGGCCAACTCTCATTCTAGAAGGCAATCTCAAAATTGTAGAGAAACAACTTGTGTGCACTGTAGTGCCCAGTCTTGTGCGCAGGTTTGAGGAGAGATGCCATTGTAGCTGCTGCAGCTAGAAGATCATGTTTGACTTGGAATATCTCTTGGATATGGTTTGGAACATTTGATAAAATATTTTTTGTGCGCTATCCTTGGGGAAAGGTGCACTACCCTTTATTTGGGTATCTAGCCTAGGGTTTTCTTCCAAAGTGATTCTCTGTCAAGGTTAAGGTGCTCAGAGGGTGGATGGTAAAATGAGCACATCCATTATATTCTAACATCAACAACATATATAATGAATAAGTCATCACCACAAGGAACATAAAGAACATAATATATATGTATAATTTCCTTTTTATTATGAACTACAATTCTTGGGTTATCAACAACAACTAAATAGAGTTACAAATCCACAAAATCATGAGGTCTACAATGAAAGACTCAACTTACACAAGTCAACACCAACTGAGAAGAGGAATCAATCCTCAACATATACCAATCTGTCAATAGTTACGTGATCGGTCAGTAGTGTAGTACCCATATGTACGGGCCCTACCAGTAGTACAACTTGCATATGTACGTGACCTGTCTGTACTACATCTTGTGTATTCATTTTGAAAAATTAGGTTTTTCTCTCCATGCAAAACTCAGATCCTCTACAGGCTTTAGTCACATTCACTTATGTCTTTCACTGTCCAATCTATACCATAACCAATATCAACACATACAAACTCTCCAACAACTTACTCATGCTCCTCAACCATACGATACGAATGCTACTCAAACATAAGTAACCAATATATTATGGAAACCATATTAGTACTGAAACATAAGAGTGTTTCTCACTCTATCAATCAATCAACATAATTATATCACCACATACATACCAATAATTCTTTAAGAATTCACCATACAATAAGCAAGAGTTTTCATCAAGACAACTATGTAACCATACGAGAACTTTTATGGCATATCTGAGCCCATATGATGCACATCTCAAACTTTCTTCAAACTTCAAGAACTTGGCATCATCTCACACTCAAGTCTTCATGACTTCCTCCAACTGTACGTGCTCTGTCCTCCTTGAGCCCCCGTGTGTACGCGCTCTAGCTCACTGCAGCCTGTGTATGTACACTCTCTGGCCCACTGTTGCTCACCTACTATGTTAGAAACTAGGGTTTATGAACTTTCGAAACTTTCATCATCAATATCTTAGAATTACAGAAACTTTGATGCATCCATGAGATCTTCTAGTCACTCTCTCTCATAATAGATCTTCAATATATGATCAAGAGATGTATTTACAAGATAACCCTTGCCTCTTATTTATACTCTCCAAGTAGCTTCCTTGGAAGCATCTTCTAGGCCACTTTGTCCACATAGCCACTTTGTCCAACTTTTCCCAATTTTCCACTTGTCCATATATCAATATCCATTTGACCACTTAACCCACTTTCCTCGTTTTAGGGTTAACCTTCTCATAACTACTTTCCATAATTAGAAAGTTCTCCATTTACTTTATTATTTAAATAATCCTCTTTGACTTTGTCACTTCACTTTATTATTTAAATAATTTCTTCTTTGTAATAACTTTGACTTTTTTTACCTTTTGGGGCTTCTAGCCAACATATGAGGGTCCTCCAACTTCATAACGATGTAACTCTCAAAATGTGAGGAGTTATGTGATGTTCCACATACCACCAAAAATGACATGGCAAGAACTATCCATATAGGATAGTTTCACTGATCTTCATCTCATTATTCCATAATTAAGCATGAGTTCTCTAACTAGACTTCTAGGATAACTCAACCACAAAGCGTCTTCCTGTGAGGACTTTCACCATAAGGGGACCAATTTGGAGTTCATCCATTTCTCCTCCTTATCAACCATGATAAGACAATAATGAATCATATTTACATCAGTCCAATTATGCATCATACATCAATGACAAGGCATTGATCCTTTGACATTAGTATCAATCCTTTGACATCAATCCTTTGACATCAACCCTTTGATATCAACATCAATCCCTTGACATCTATCCTTTGGAATCAATGAAAACATGATCCAAAATTTATAATAAGTGCGTTGATGCTCTTTGGAGGAGTTTACAAAAAATTCCTTGATCCTCTTCAGAGGAGTTTACAACATTTTCTCTGATCGACACTCATCGACAATGATACTAACTCCTCTGATAGTTGTAATACGTATATGTTTGAAACGTGTGGGTTATCATTTCCTTGAAGTGGAAAATCAAGAGGATATATATTTTGAATCATGTGAATAGACTTTCTGTTGTTTGTAAGTTTAAATGAAGAAATAAGTGATGGGGAGCAATCCATAAATGTCCATTTATTAAGGCTTGAATTTGGAGTATGGTGGGGAGGGGGTGTGGCATGTCATTGCCTTCCCCTTTTTTTACTTATTATTATTTAAAAAATTCAAATGTGAGGTTGAATGAGTGGAGAGAAACCCCCATTTATTAAATAAAATTTTATTTTAATCATTTTAAAATATTCCCCCTTTTAAAAAACACAATTTTTAACTTAAACCACTTTTTAAAATCTTTTCCCCACTTATTTAAAATCAAAATCAAACCAACTATTATCACATGAAACCAAATTGAGTTCTCGAAGATTCGATCTAAGTATTCACACCACATGACGATGCTATAGATATGGATCCTAGACTCAAATATTATAGCAACCACTTTCCCAAATAACTTAAAACAATGTTCACCATCAAGATCACTTGAAGAAGTCCCAAGATAGGTGCTAGTTCGCTCTCGATGAAGATCATAAATTATCCCCATATTATACCATCCAGGTTTATAACTCATCCTTTGATTCACATATAAAGACTTCATTCAAAGTCCTCAAATGAAAATCAAAGGAGTTTCCACTAATTTCTCTGATAAGGGATATGACCCCCCAGACTAATGTTTGTATTTTGGGCATAACGTTTGACTCAATTGTCAATTTTTCTTGTTATTTTTACTATTGGAAATGTATTTCCGACATATACAACTTCTTCTATATATGATTTAAGAAATTCATAACCAATTGTATTCATTTTTTAGGATTAGGATCTGACACCTTGTTAACTGTCCTAGGAGAACACAACACCCCATCCACAAGTAAAGGAACCACAAATCATAATCAGGGAAGTTTATGTGATATTTAAATTAATTAATGTTTGAATTAATATGTGTTTTAATGATTAATATTAATGGTTTATTCTAATATTCGTCATCATCAAATTTCTAATGGTGCCAAGTACCAATGTCGAGGGGAGGTCATGCTTAGAATCCTCGTGGTGCAATATACAAACAAGGACTATAAAGAAGCAATAGAAACAACTGAAGTAGCAACAAGGAGAACCAAAGGAAATCAAGCTAAAATTATTGAGGAAGTAAACCAAACACTATAACAATATTCCCCAATGTCTGAGCTAGTCATTTCAAGGGATGAGGTGCACTATAGCCAAAACCCAGTATGGCCCACCTGAGATAGAGGACAAATTTAAAATATAATTTTTTTCTTTTACCCTAGCATCATCAAGAGAATAGGAAAAAAAAATTGTAGGAGAAAGGTCATGGGGATAGGTGAAAGGACAAGGGTCACATGAACCTCATTAAATACTAGTATTGTACACAAAGAAAGTGGTTTTTGTCTCTTCAAATAATGTATATTTATGAACTATTTTGGGAATATAGTATTAACTGAAATTGAGAATCCATTTCTTGATGTTTTCATGTAATATTGTTGAAACTATTAATACAAAGAATCTCTCAAGGCCAACTTTTGATAGGAAGAAGAAATTGCACGTGTTATTGTTTTGGTGGGAACTATTTGAAGTGAAATGTATGATGTTGACATGGGATGTAAGGACATGTTTGTTTATAGACTATTCTTATGCAATCTATGTTACTCTTACAATTTTTTTACTCTTTCTTATATTACATTTCCTAAGAGAATGAGTTGTGAATGTATGCAGAAAAATTGACTTAGAATTTTCTACTCATATACTTGTATGCATGTGTTTCTAAATGTGCACGTTCATGAAAGCTATCAAATAGGGGGTTTATGCATATTTTATTTTCACCGCAACTCATTATGTTATGATAATTCACTCCTAGATAGGATATGATAGATTAGAAATAGATTATCTATATGCATTTAAATAGTATTCATATACATATTCCATTTTCATAACCATCCATCATTCATCATCATCAGTGGATCAGGTCACAATCGATAAAAACAAACCAAGAATGGTTTATGGGACAAAATCTAAATGGGTTCCTTATTAAAAACGATGAGAGGTGAGAAGTGAACTATTTTCGGGTAAACTTAGACCCATCAGTAGAATTGGTTCTAGAAGGAGGGATTGATGACAAGCTTTCCCATCTGGAGTCATTTTGCTTAAAATTTTAACCAGCCCACAAATTCTCTCTATACCCTTCTATGGGATGACCCTTTGAGTATTTTGAGACCCACAAAGTCCATTTCATCCAAGATAATCAATCTCTTTTCAAACCCAAATTCAATGGTGAAGGAAATGTCTATGCATTGAAGAATCTCAATCAGTTTGGCATCACTCAACGAAACATGTTGACTATTCATCCTCAGCTTCGAAAGGAGGATTAAAACCTGGTTTAGTACATTTCCAGGAAATCAATTCATGGCTCGAAAAAAATTATGGAAATGTTTCTTGCCACTCATGAATATTATGTCTATTATGAACTCTTTGATGAACTTGCACAAATCCATAGGTCCGGGAATGAATATTTCAATGATTTATTTTGAAGTTTCATGCATATTTACTATATATTTCTTGAAATTGATGAACCCTCATACAAAGAAATATTCGATTGGTTTTTATATCTCATATCTATTTCTAAACGGTGAAATATGGATGATCAAACTATCTCTCATTTACAAGATTTAGATTTAATCATGAAGGATAGGGAAAGCACAATCTATAATAAACACTCTATTGTAGCTATGGGGGGTTATTTACTAGAAATATCATATCCCTTAGACTCAGAATGTGAATCATTGAACGATTCCTCTTTAGAAAATAATGGAAAAATTCTGGTTTGTGACAAATCTCTTACCGAATAAATCCCATCATTTTCATAATCTGAAAAATTTACATTGTCTTTATACAGATCTATTTGACATTGATCACTCACATGAGAAACCATCTGTTTATTGCTCATCACACTCTTCACGTTTCTCTTTGAATTATGCAAAATTGAATGATAAAACATAACAATAAATGATTTCCCATCCCAAATTGATCAATCATATTTTCTTAATGGAAATCCATCCATGGCAGATAATGTTATCAATCCTTCACAATTTGGATTTCCGAAACATAATGAGACACAGTTTGATATCACTATCCGTGTTTTAGATGAATATTTTTTGGTTTCAAAATTGAATGTGATTACTAACATATCGTTCATTGGTCCTACACAATATGAAATTTATGAACTTGACATATATACATTAATTACAGAAAAACCAAAGTGTGCAGAGCATAACGAATTTTGGAATCTCCATGAATCAATCACAATAAATGAACAACCTATTACAATGCAAAGAATAAGAAATATTGAGTTGATCCAAGAGCCTTTATCATCTCAACATGCTCTAGAATTACCTATTAATCATTAGGTTAAAATTCATCAATAGTCCTTTGATGTTATTCCATTTCTCTAGCACGACTCACATGATTTCGTTGATGTCATAGTAGAGGCTTTAGATTTATATTTCACTCAATGGTTCCCTCAAACAATCCACCATCATATCTCCTATCAAAATGCATGGCATGTGAAATATGAACCTAAGGATATTTGCATCGATAATGAAGCACTATTATTTCAACTGATAATTACTTCAATCTCATATTGTCTTATTTCAATCCTTGGGATGAATGATGTCATCCACATTGAAATTCTCTCACAAGGTACAATGCATGAAAAATTTATTTTTGAATATCATGAGATACGTCACTCACTTTCTATTTCCTTCCAACAGTCATATAGTGATCATGGTAAATTTTATGACATGATTGAATCTTGGTTGGAGGAATCCTACACGTCTGCATTTCCCATGAATAATAGCATTGTCAAATTAAACCTGTTGGGAATAGACTATCTACAAGTTTGGAGTTGCTTCAATGGATGCAGTGGCATTATGATTTCACCTAGCCTTCTTTCAGCTAGTTTAAGATAGGTTAGGAATAAGATTAGGAATAATATTAGGAATAATTCTTTTACTTCCTTTTTCCTACATAACGTAGATGTTTTCTTTCTTTTTCATTTGCATAGGGTATATTTATATTTGTCTAGTTGGGGTCAATAAATACCATCATCTCCAGTTAGTTTAGTTTGTATCTAGTCATGACTTGTTTATTCTATGTTCATGTTTGTACAAATTACTTTTCCTTTCCTTTTAAGACATTTCATTTTTCATCATCTAATTAAAATCTTTCCCTGAGTGTGGTTATAATTTTTTAGGAAGTCCTACTAGAAGAATCATGTTTCACTTTAGAAACACTCACTCTAACATCCAAAGATGAATAGTTTATTACAATGATATCTTGAAAGAACATATATTGAAAACAACTTTGCATATTAAGGAAATGAAACTAGTTTCCTTGAAAAAAGAATCATACCACCTGTCCATGTGTCACGAGATTTAAGGTGTATTTTGAAAACAAAGGTGTCTTAATCATTCAACATATTATATATTTTTTTTCACCCAGGAAAAACAATACAACTCTAGAATATTAACAACCGGAACTAGTAACACTAATGGTTTGATCTCAGACATCCACACAAGTATGGTCCCCTATGTTTTCAAAATAATTGTATTTTGATTGAGTGTCCCACGACAACCCAAATGCATTTTTTCAGTTTTTTTTCATGTTATAATATCTCTATGAACACAATCTTTCGAAAGGGAATTATGTTGAGCAACATCACTTTTGTTCATATTGTCTAACTAGTTAAAAAAAATGTTTGAAATCAACTTATAAATAAATTTGTGTTACTGGTCACTATCCCTAATGGGTGATATCTATTTTTACTTTTGTGCAGATTCCTCTTGCATAAGTTTGCATTCTCTTGAGTGAAAGGACATGAATCGAGGAAAACAACATGACCATGAGACATTTCACTTGATACCAGTGCATAGTTGGCATTATACACCTATTTTGAACAATGATCAACTAATTATATCATGTGATAGAATAAGTTTTGGCGCTAGAATAAGTGAAGAGGAAGTGAAGATATCATAAGACCAAACCAAAGAAATTATATGGACAATGAAGTGGAGTCCTATCCAACCCTTTCCCATTGAAGCATAAGGTTGCACAATGGAACTAGAAGTCCTCATAAAATCATGATGAGAGGTGTAATTCTCAGCTAGCACCAACATTGGAACCCATCTAAATGAAGTAATACACATACAATATTTCACATGGATTAGTTCTTTCAGGATGATACAAATTTCTATTTGTTTGGAATGCATGAATATCCTCGAAGTTGATGGAAACACTCAATCTATGATTTATTTATCAGTACACTTTCTATTCTAATTTCATATTGTTGATCATGATTCATGTAAGGTTTAATTTCTCAATTATAACAAGGTTTTGGGCTAAGATCACCCCCTAATCTAACACTTCTCTTCCCATTATTTCATCATCCTCTTTTCCCTTCAAAGAAGTTCATTTCTTAAATTATGTCTGTATTATGATCTCTGATTATATTTAATGACATACAATCCTCTCACCTTTTTATGTCTCTTAAAGGAAGCTCCTCAAACTAGATAAGCCACGAGTCAACCTGCATCTCCTACCTAGATTATGAGGTGAATGAATCATCTTTGTTTGAACATGAATAGAGACTATCGAGGAATATTGTGATAGAAGATAAACCATGAATTAACATAGTGGTTAATAAATACGCATCCTTTATTTATTATTGGTGGGAAGATCCTATGTAACAGAGAAACCATCCATGCACTAAGTATCTGCTTCAGTGAATGGTAAAGTGTTAAAGTCTGAAGGATGAAAAATGAAAAGGGATAACCTATGTATCCAAGTATGACAAATATTCAAATAAATCTCAATTGTTTGAATTCATCCCCTATTAGGATATAATCCATCGCTTTTCACATCCATTGAATGCTAACCTTGATAACTAAATCAATAAGTAATGTAAAGTAAAATCTAAATTGACTAGGGGAGATGGAGATATCTTTGTCAAAAATATGGATGTTGTTGGTTAAATCTCTTTCTTTCAATTCTTGGGATGAACTAGGTTCATATCTCAACGGGTTTCCAACAAAACCCTCTATGACTATCGACCCTCCTGGTGAACCAAAAGGACACGCTGCGCATACAGTGCGCAACAAAGTTTCACCCGAGATAGATTTATGGGTGATTGTAATCCTCAAGTACTTGTAGTCTAAAAATGAGTGGCGATCTAGGAGTGTATTCTATTTTTATTTACACATTAAAATGTTCTTTATTAAATTATTTCTAAGATTCATTTATCTTTAACCTCATGCATGAATGATACTACATCTAGTTATTCATTCATTCATAAAATAAACATTAAAAAACGGAAAATAATTCAACAAACATCATGCAAAACACAATTTTTACTATGGTTCACCCCCTCCTTGGATATGTCCATAAATATTCAACTTCCTTGGCATTTCATATTTAATCGTACAATCATGATGAGGTTATGGAACCTCTGTGAGGTGGACTAGATCACACCAGGCTCCTCAACATGTGATATAACCCTCAAAATCTATCTTATTTGACTCTTTTATGGCTCGACAACTTTCAACAAAAATTATCTACAATCGTTAGCCACTTAGCCATCAATGACCGAACAGAACCCCAACCTAGACCTCCTAGGTTTTTATTTATACTATTTTACAAGATTATATCATTTACAATACTTATCAAAAACCATAAACCTAATGTGGTTAGTCTTTTCTTCCTCCTCGCCACATGAATTTTCCTCTTGCATGTTGCTTTTTCGTTCTTTTCTTGGATGTTGCTTTCTTGCTAGTTGTTGTGCATGCTCTAAAATTAAGTATTCCCTTCCAAAAATAGGTCTCTCCTCAAATTAGTCATGCGCCAAACAACCCCACAACACTAACATGTGACTCGTGTTGAGCCACTCCAGTCATACGCACTCCCTTAACAACCTCTATCGGGATTTGAACTTTTCCTTCTAGTTCTTCCCATTTTTCTTACACTTGCACAACTTTTTCTATAAGATCTTATACCCTCTACACTATGATATTTTACTTAAGGTATTATGTGCTCTTAGCATGATTCTGAGCCATTCTTGTCTTCTCCTCCACTAGTTTCACAATTATTTGTGTTGCTTTCCCATGGAGAGGTTCTAACTAGGATTTCCTAGCATGGTTGTTATTATACACAATTTTCAATTATGTCTGCAGGGTCTTCATCTCCTGTGTGCCCTTCAACCACTTTGTGATGCTCATTGACTTTTTTCACTGCTTCATTACTAGATTGCAGTGTCAATTTCCTCCTCTCGCTGGTCTAATTGTTGGCCCCTATCATCTTCCTCCAATTTCATCCATAGTTGTGTGGTCCTGTCAAAATATTGTGTGACCTTTTGAGTCTCATTACCCATTATTTCCATTTGTAAAGGTGTCTGATTTTATCATTCAGTTGTGACTTCAGGAGGGGTGGTGGGTGTCAAATTTTCTTTGAGATCCTCAATCTCCTTTTTGTATTATTCAAGCATTTGCATAATGATTTGAATATGTTCTTCCCCATTTCTCATGGATACTTGCACACTGTCTAGAATTATTGTGAAGACTTCCTTCAACTTCTGGTCTAAGTTATGTGCGCGTTACTTGTCCTCTTGTGGCTCCATGTTTACCTTCTCAACCAATAGTTATAGTGCCTCCTTTCCATTTCTGGTTGTTTTCAATTTCATCGCGTTTGTTCTAGGTCACGATTACACTTCTTACATTACAATGACTTGCAGTCTATACAATGCCTTTTTTTCTATTTGAGCTAGTACCAACTATACCTGTGCCAAGTCTTTGAGTGGAATATAAGCTATAGCCTCATCCATATGCAACATATTTTTTTTATTTGGAATATTGGACTTTGTTGCACTATAGTCTGGATGGTTTCTTCCTCGTTCTGTGTGGTCCTTTCCTCTAGTTATGTTGCTGGGGAGATTGGTTATGTTCCCCTTTTGTTCTTTTGCACTGCTTGTATTGTCTATAAGACCTACCTAATAATGACTAACTCATTTTGTATACTTCCTCTTTGGTTCTCAACCTCTTTAAACTCCTTCTCTACATGATCATGTACTCTCTATGTGACCATATCGACATCATCCTAGGTGGTTATATTCTCTAGGATTTGTTTGTGGGGCTTGCCCTTCTTGCACTATCTCCATGTATGTATAATTAGCCATTTTGGTGGCCCTGTTTCTTGTCGAGTAGTCGACGAAGGGGTTTCCTTCATCATTGTGTCCCCCCTTCTTGGTTCTTCCTGCGTTGGGGTGGTGTCCCTATTTCTTATCTGCGCATCCTTCTTTGGGGCACTACCCTTATTCTATTGTGCTTCCATTTGAATGGGCTTTCCCTGCTATGCAGGTTTCTTAGGTGCAACGTCGTCTCCTGCAGGTGTCCTAGACAACCCTTCTTCCACTTGTTTTCCCTTGGAAATGTCCTTGGTGATGACTGAGATCCTCCAGTCATCCTACCAATCTCTCATTGTCATCTCAACTTGTTATGCATTGATGTAGAATCGAAATGGAAACCATTCTTTTGTTCAATCCCTGCACGCTTGGATCCACATGTTGTGCCTTGTAGCCATAAAGTTGTCTATCCCTTGATATTGCACGATCACTTCTAGATTTATCCTCCAAGTATTGGCTATGTTGTCTTGTATTTCATTGAGATATTGAGAAAAGGTGTTGGCATTGCGACTTCTTTGGTTGGGGACCGAAATTATTTCCATTGACGTGTATCATGCTCCGTGATGGGGTCCTACCCTATCGCATAAGTATGAGTAGGGAGGCCCTTTCCAACCAAATAATGTTATTAAAATCATTAACCAAGAGTAGTGGAAGTATGTCCCTAAGTCCCACGCATCCTTATAGTCCTCTAGAAACAGGTTCAGTAACTAAGGATCCCAACAAAGAATAATTGTATATGAACTTATTTTTTGATAATCAAGGTAGAGTATACTATGTTTTAGGTTGTTTGTGTAGAGCACTATCAAAGGGGGATCCCTCGTTAGACAACCTCAAAAGCATTGTGTATACATGGTCGACCAACCAACTTGGGGTCTACTTGCAACGCTTCTTTGGGATATATGTCCCCGTGCCTATTACTAGCACAAAGGCGTCCAAGTTCCCAGCTACAACAAAGTCACATGTTTCAATATACCAAGTTAGGAGATTGTTTCCACACAATATACAAAATTGTTACTTTGGTAATGTTATACAAAATAATTTTAGAAGAGTCGGTTATGAAGAACAAAAGTAAATTATTATAATTCCATCCAAACTTTGGTTTCCTTAGCACCAAATGATTACTCTATCTACAAATATATCGTCTCCCTCAGAAGAACATGGGTTATGGACAGTACGTGAATACTACATCAAGAATGTTGTGTTCCCTCATAATAATTTAAAGAAAAACAATAACCTTAACAATATGTATATAATATTTAGAAAAAATATGTATATAATATTTAAAAAAATATTATTTTAGTAAAATTTCAAATTATATTCCAAAAGAAATGTATAAAAATACCCTTATAGTACTATTTAACAAATTTGCTAATACATCATTATGTCTAATTCCATACAATTTTATTTTTCTATTTGAAAAGTTAGAAACACTAAATCAATTGTAAAAAATATAACTAATGTTCATGTGCAAATATGTGATATTTGGTAGAATTCTTACTTTCCAAACAAACATAAACGTTCATAACATAACATCTTTTTCAAACAACTTTAACAATATGTATATAATATTTAAAAATGCAAAAAAATCAAAATTCAATTATAATTACTATCATAAAATTTTATAAAACCTAAAAAAAACACATTTTAAAAGGTAAAAAACTTTAGAGTTATACAATGTTATAAAACATAAGAAAATACACATTTTAAAAGTACAAAAATTCAAAATATATAGATAAATTGAAAATATATTGATAATTATCTTTTTATAACCTACTTACCTACCATGTACAAAATAATCTTAATGAGTTTTATTCTCACAAAACATCAAGCAACTTATTCTAGGATATTGAACTAATTACTCTATGTATTAAATTATGTTAAAATTGAAAACCAAATTTATAATTTTTATATAGATATATATTAATGAAAAAATTAAATTTATAATAGAAAATAGAGGTTTTTATTTTTATTTAAAAAATTAAAGTAAATGTTTTCTAAAAATAAAAATAACTTATTTAAAATTAAAAAAAATAACTAAACTAAATTTATAATTTTTATATAGATATATATTAATGAAAAAATTAAATTTATAATAGAAAATAGAGGCTTTTATTTTTATTTAAAAAATTAAAATATATGTTTTTTAAAAATAAAAATAACTTATTTAAAATTTAAAAAAATAACTAAATATTTTTAGAAAATAAAAATAATATTTTGGAAATAAAAGTAAGAATATAATGTTGCACTCATGTAATAGATCCTAAATGTACAATAAGTAATTAGCCCATGTGAAGACATTTGGGATTGTTGCCCATATATATTTATGATGTGTTGGAAGAAGATATTTGTACACACCTATAATATTATTTAACAAATTTTCTAATACTCAATGTTAGAAATTTCATGCTCCATGATATTGGGTATAATTTTTATTTTCCAAAATTCAATTTCATAATTTACGAGTTGTTTAACATAAGAGTTTATTGACTCTATTTAGGCATGGGAAACACCGCTAAAGATTGGATTGAACCAAATTATAGAATATAAAATACAGGATAATCGCTTCTAAGATTTGTATGTAGCCATCGTAGATATACATATCTAGTAGAGATCTTTGTTGTTATCGGAGAAGAAAGTTCGCCTCTAAATAACTATATATTAGAGATTATTGAAGCACAAGTGATGTGATACGGGATCTAACTCATTAGACATGGAAAAAAATGAAATCATTTCTTGTACTCCGTAATGGAAGAATTTCCTCCCACAAAGCGATATCTATAGAAATCTATAATAGTATAAATAAACGGATTTCCAAAGTCTTTGTTTCCAATGAGTGAATTATTCTATTTGTTACCGTTGAAGGGGTGTTTAATCTAATCATTTTCTTACTACTAATTGGACAAGCTATTAACATTAACATAACTTTTTTATTTATTGTATAAAAAAACTAATGTAAAATATTTTAAATCCATAAATTTAATATCAATTGATTATGTAATCTATTATTAAAAATTTGTTCTCGAGGTGTATGAGAGTAGGTGAAGGATTGTGTTGTTAAAGCACCATGTGATGTTAAAGTCACTTGTTCGAAACCCAAGGGGACAAAATCCAATCATGTTAAGGGTTGGTGTGTCTCACGCCTTGGGTTACGATTTTGACAACAGTTTCTCAAGCCACAATCTATTATCGGGACCCATTTTTTCCATGAAATAAGATTTAACACAACAAAAAACAGGTCATATGAAAGATCATTTTCATAGATAAATTTCAAATACATGAAATTAAATAAAAAAAATAGTAATTAAAATAGAGATTTGAATATTACTAAATCTATTAGAACAAAACAAATATTTGGATGTCACTCGAAACACTTCTTTTCTACTATGATTTCCCTTTAGAATTGTGTTACATAAGCGATGTAAAAGAATGTAAATCAATAGAATCTATCATCTTAGAATTTGAAAAAATAGTGTGTAACAATGAGTGTTATTAAAAAGAATTTGTGAGATCCCAAAAACATAAATTAAAAAAAATCCAATTGTATTAAGGTAATTTTGCAACACAAATTTCCATATGACACAAATGTTGCAACACATAATGTGTTTCAATGTGACGAACATATAATGTTTCAATGTGATGCAAATATCATATCGTCGCAATGTGATGCAATTATTATTTCATCATAATGTGACAGAAATATCATGTCCTCGCAATGCGACGACCATAGCATTATCATCGCAATGTGACAAACATAGTCTTGTTGTTACATTGTGATGAACAAGGCATCCTCATCATAATGCGATGAAAATATAATGTCATTGTAATGTGATGCAAATATCATGTGATATCAAAATGCCACGAGTATAACCTTTTCGTCGCATTTTGACGACCATGGCCTCCTCGTCACAATGTGATGCAAATATCATGTCATTGAAATGTGATGAAAATATCATGTCACCGCAATATGATGAAAATATCTTGTCATCACAATGTCACACAAATATCATATCATCACATTGCGACAACCATAGCCTTCTTGTCGCAGTGTGACGAACATAACATCAACCCAATTAATGCATTAAGGCTATGTTCAACCTAGGATATTTACTAAGGCTATGTTTGACCTAGGCTATTTAATAAGGCTATGCATTAATACTTTATTAATGTATTAGTATGGTCATTAAGGTCCTAATAATGTATTACTAAGGTTAGTAAAGTCAATGTATTACTACTTTATTAATGTATTATTAAAATGTATTAATAAATTAATACAATACATTATTAAAGTATCAATTAATTAATAAGTTACATTATACATTAATGAAAATTAATACTTCAATTTAGACATTACATTAATATAATGATGCATTATTTATGTATTAATACTTTAATAATGTATTACTATTTTATTAATGTTTTAATGTATTAATACTTTACAATATACATTAATGAATTAATGTCATTCATAGTCATGGTCATGGCTAGCCATGATCTTCTACAGACAACAATTGTCAAACATGGTTAACCATTGTGAACCATGCTCAACAAATGTCAACCATAGTGAACGTCATGCATAGTGAAGTTCTAGAGAAGTTAACAATGGTCATGTTCAACAAAATTTAACGTTTGTCATGGTCAACCATAGTGAACCATGGCCATTGACAATTAATGTATTAATACTTTAATAATGTATTATTAATGCATCATCCCAATTACTAACATAGTAATGTTGCAATGTGATGAACATAGTATCATCACAATCTAAAAAAACATAGTAGTGTCCCATTGTGTCGAACATAGCCTTGTCATATCAATATGACGAACATAGCCCCACCATCACAATGTGATCTACATGCCTTATCATCGCATTCTGAAAAATATATCCTTGTCGTTTCAATGTCATGAACATAGCCTCGTCATCGAAATGTAACGCAAATATCCTATCCTCGTAATGTGATGCAAATATCCTATCATCACAATGTGATGAACATAACCTTGTTGTCAAGATGTGTTGAACATAGCCTTGTCTTTTCAATGTGACAAACATAGCCTAGTCATCGCAATGTGATGAACATTTCCTTATCATTGCACTGTGCCAAATAAATCCTTATTATCACACTATGAAGAACATAGCCCTATCATCACACAATGAATAACATAACCTTATCTTCTCACTATGATGAAAGATATCCTGCAATGTGATGAACATAGCATCATCGTCCCATTGTGATAAAAACATCATGTCCTCACAATGCGATGCAAATATCCTATCATCCCAAAGTGATGAACATAGCCTTATTGTCGCTATGTTTCAAACATATCCTTGTCGGTGTTATTTTCTATACATACCCTTGTCATTGCAATGTCACAATCATAGCCTTCTCATTGCAATGCGATGAACATAATTTTGTCATCACAATTTCACGAACATAGCCTTCTTGTTTGTATGTGATGAACATATACTTTTCATGGGAATGTGATGAAAATATCCTTGCCATGGGAATGTGATGAACATAGCCTCCTCGTCACAATGTGAGAAACATTTCATGTTGTCGCAATGTAATACAAATATCATGTTGTCACAATGCGATGCAAATATCCTATATTTGCAACATGAGGACCATAACCTTATTGTGGATATGTAATGAACATAGGCTTGTCATCACATTGTGATGAACATGGACTCCTCATTACATTATGACTTAAATATCATTCCATCACAATGTGATGCAAATATCATGTCATCACAATATGATGCAAATATCGTGCCATCCTAATGTGACGAAAATATCATGTCATTGTTATGCGATGACCATAGACTTGTAGACACAATCTGACTAACATATCCTTGTCATCGCATTATGATGAACATATCCCCCTCAACACAATGTGAAGCAAATATCTTGTTATCACAGTATGATGCAGATATAATTTCATCGTAATGTCACACAAATATCTTCCCATCACAATCTGACGAAAATAGCCTCGTGATGACAAGGCTATGACCTCATTTAATTTAGACAATGCCATTATACATTTATGTAAATTAATACTTTAATTTAGACATTGCATTAATGTAATAATTCATTATTAATGTATTAATACTTTAATAGCATATTACTACTTTATTAATGTTTTAATGTATTAACACGTTAGTAATGCATTAATTAATAATGTATTAATGTATTAATTAATTAATACATTAATGTATTAATTAATTAATGATGATGATGATTATTAATGTCCACTAAGACCGAATTGGTCTATCGGACCTTAAGAGGGTAAGCGATTATTTTTGATTCTTTGGAATTTTGTTTTTGTGCTCGAAAAGCATTAAGAGAAGATTTCCATGATCACCATACTTTTGTTGAGTTAATATCTTAGAAAGGTTGGTAGTGTGATAAATATTTTGAAAATGAGATCTAATATGGGTATAGGTTGGACAATCTAAGAGAATGTGATTTTAATCCCCATCCTTCTTAGTGTCACAAAGGTGACACACTCTTTCATCCCATGGCGTTTTAAGAATTGACCAATGCCCAGTTTCACTATGGAGCTCGTGATAATTTGAACTCTTATCTTAGCAATGCTTATTTTTTCTTTACATTTGGAAAAATAGATAGATAATCTTGATCTTCTAGATTAGGGTTGATTACATATTTATAATACCTTAATTTTCTTTTTTCCTCTAACTCTTTATCACAACACATTTTCTCTTTAAATTTTGATTCAACGTTTTTTTAATAGTATCTTTTTTCTGCAAAATGGTTTCTTCCATGATTCCCCAATAGTTTATACAAGACCGGGCGTCTTTATGCCATCCTCGCTTGAGTCAATGGTGATTATGACTTGATTTTGAAGAAATTTTAGGTAGCCTCTTGTCTTCCATGTTGTTTAACATGACATTAATACATTATACTATATATTAATGTATTAATGTCATCAGTACTCATGATCACGACTAGCCATCATTTTCTATAGACACCAATTTCCAAACATGACAAACCACTGTCAACCATGCTCAACTAAGGTCAACCATAATGAAGGTCATGCATATTGAAGTTGTATGGAAGTTAATAATGGTCATGCTCAACCATATTTAACAATGGCTATGGTCAACCGAAGCTAACTATGGCCATGGTCAACCATAGTCAATTGTGGTCATTTTTAATTAATGTATTAATACTTTACTAATGTATTAATAATTCATTACTACTTTAATATTGTATTTATTAAAGTATTCATAGTTTAATAATATATTTTTTAACATATTATTACTTTATTAATGTATTAACACTTCAAAAATGTATTAATACCTTATGTGATGAACATATCGTTGTCATCGCATTGTGACAAACATATCTCCCTCATCAGAATGTGAAGCAAATATCTTGTCGTCACAATATGACACAGATATCATGTCATCGCAATGTGACAAACATAACCTCGTGATGACAATTAATTAGTTAATACATTATAGTATATATTAATGTATTAATGTCGTGAGTAGTCATGATCATGGCTAGCCATGATCTTCTACATACAACAATTGTCAATCATTCTCAACTAAGATCAACCATTCTCAACTAAGATCAACCATAATGAAGGTCATGCATATTGAAGTTCTAGGGAAGCTAACAATGGTCATGGTCAACCATATTCAATCGTGGTCGTTTTAAATTAATGTATTGATACTTTAGTAATGTATAAATAATGCATTACTACTTTAATAATGTATTTATTAAAGTATTAATAGTTTAATAATATATTTATTAACATATTATTACTTTATCAATGTATTAAAAATTTAATAATATATTAATACTTTATTAAATGCATTACTTTAATAGTGAATTAATACTTTAACAATGTATTGATATATTAATTAATTACTAAAGTACATTATTAATATATTAATTCTTTAATATGTTACATTATACATTAATGTATTAATTAATTAATACATTACATTATTAATGTGTCAACTAAATAATACATTATATTATACAATAATGAAAATTTATACTTTAATTTAGACATTATATTGATGTAATAATGTGTTTATACTTGATTAAAGTCTTACTATTTAGTCTACTATTAATGTATTATTTAATTTATGTTCTAATACTTTATTAATGTATTTATTAAAAAAATGTTCATGTATTAATTAATTAAATTAACACATTTTAGTATACTTTAAGTATTAATTAATGTTATTCAGAGTTATGATCATAAGAAACTATAATCATGATTAACTACTGTAAACTAGGATCATTTTCAATAAATGTATAGATACTTTACTAATGTGTTATTACTTTAATAATATTTTTATTAATGTATTACTACTTTAATAATGTATTTATTAATATATTATTACTTTAATAATGTATTAATTACATTATGCATTCATACTTTAATTTATACATTATGGTAATGTAATATTATATTGATAATATATTAATATTTGAATAATGCTTTACTAAATACATTAAGTTTAATGTATTAATACTTTATTAATGTTTTATTTATTAGTATATTACACTTTTACAATATATAAACTAGCACAACCACAAACTCTTGCGGCTGGTGAACGTCGAAAGGTTTCGGCGGGCCCAGAAAAGAAAATTGTGGCTCGTGAACACCCTAAAATTTTCTATTGGCTCAAAAAATGAAATGTTAATTACTGAGAACCAGAAAACGAAAAGTTAATTATTTAGAGGTGGCAATCACCTATCCATTATAGTAAATTTCAAATATAATTAAGTAAAATAAAAAAGTAAACATGTAAACTGATGTCTTTATAATAGTGAGGAAGTTAGTGGTTGAAATCACAACCATTGACTTATTGGGACGACTAAGAATATTCCATCAATATTTAATCTTGTCCATACAAAACTCATTAAGCACTAAAAACCTATTAAATGTTCTCATTATCAATAGGTATATGCCTTTCGGCGTAATTAATAATGTATTAATTAATTAATATATTTAATAATGTATCAATGTATTTATTAATTAATATATTACATTATTAATATATCCATCAATTAATACATTATCAATGTATTAGTCAATTGATATGTTATATTACATAAATGTAAATTAATAATTTAATTTATACATTAATAAACCATTAAATTATATACATTAATATATTTATATCCAAAAACATTAATAATATAAAGGAACAAATTTTTCAAGTATAATTATTATCATAACATTTTATAAAAGTTAGAGAAACACATATTTTAGAAATTACAAAAATTCAAAATATATTGAAAAAAAAAAAACCTATTTACTATGTACAAAATAATCTTTAAAAATCCTTATAATCTAACAAAACATCAACCAACTTATTATAGGAAACACAAGTAATTACTCTTTAAATAAAAATATTTTAAAAAATGAAAACTATTTTTTTTTTCTTTAAATCAAAATATGTTAAAAAATAAACATTATGTTTTATATCAAAATATATTAAAATAAAAATTAAATTAATAAACTAAATGATGATGATGATGATGATAAACGTCCACTAAGACCGAATTGGTCTATGGGACCGTAAGAGGGTAAGTGATTACTTGTGATTCTTTAGAATTTTGTTTTTGTGCTCTAAAAGCATTAAGAGAAGCTTTCCTAGATCACCATACTTTTGTTGAGTTAAGAAGTTAGGAAGGTTGGTAGTGTGATAAATATTTTGAAAATGATATCTAATATGGGTATACACTGGACAATCTAAGAGAAAGGGATTTTCATCTTCAACCTTTTTAGTGTCACAAAGGTGACACGCTCTTTCATCCCATGGCATTTTAGGAATTGACCAACGCCCAGTTTCACTATGGAGCTCGTGAGAATTTTTTCTTATCTTAGGAATTCTTATTTTTTTTTTTACGCTTGGAAAAACAAATAGATGATTTTTATCTTCTAGATTAGGGTTGATTACATCTTTATAATACCTTCATTTTATTTTTTTCTCTAACTCTTTATCACACCACATTTTCTCCTTAAATTTTGATTTGACTTTTTTTTAATAGTATCTTTATTCTGCAAAATTGTTTCTTCCATGATGCCCCAATAGTTTAGCCAAGACCGGGCATCTTTATGCCATCCTCGCTTGAGTCGATGGTGGTTATGACTTGATTTTGAAGCAATTTTAGGTTGCCTCTTTTCTTCCATGTTGTTTAACTTGTTCTTATACATTAGGTATCTAGTCATAACCATGCTCTCAATGGAGGAGAGACTTGTTTCTAAGAGGAGGATGGGATAGGGTGTATTTCCTTTAATTTTGAGATTATAGGTTATAAACTTCTTCTGTATTTTCTCTATCTTTATCTAGGATTCACGAGAGATACTACAGACCTAGACTTCACATCCATAAAGAATAATAGGTGTAACACGAGTCTCGTAGAGGAATTTTTTCTTATCCAAACTCCAAAGATCAACTAATTTACAATTGTTTTCAAGCCCATAATAAGATTTCCATCCCCCAATAATCCTTTTCTCAATCCTAGAATTCTAATTGAGCTTGTGGTGAATATCAATTCAAATATATTTGTATGAAGTCACTTCCTCCAATTTATTGTTGTCATATACAAAGGTATCATAAGGGATATTATTGGATTTAATAATCATGACCTTAGTCTTATTAGTATTAATAGTCATACCCATATTGGAGAAAAATTCCTTGAGGATTCTTAGTTGGTTTTCAAGATCATGCGGACTCCTTTTGATAATAACGATATAATCGGCATAAAGAAGAATATTGATGACTATATTAGTGAGAGTAGGGCCGACACAACCTGCTTTTTCCAAGCATTCTTATAACTTGTCAATGTATATGCGAAAAAGGGTAGGGGACAAGGGACAACCTCGTTTGACTCCAATATTGCACTTAATCTCTTTTGAATATCCCTTAATGTTTTTAAACTTATAAATAATGTTCTATTACATCCTTATTGCAACAACCCTCAACTCGAGAGGCACTTTTATCTCTTCCAACCTATTCCAAAGGTTTTTCCTAGGAACCATGTCAAAAGAATTTGTAATGTCAACAAAACAACAAAAAATATTGGTTTTAGTATTTCACAACTCCTCTACAATGATCCTAAAGGTAACAATATGGTCCACAGTTGAATGATATCTCCTAAACCCGGCCTGGCCTTTATCTCTTTTACACTGAATTTCTAGCAAAAGGCTAATCTTCTTTTCCAAAATAATTCCATAAAGCTTGGCTGAAATATGGCTAATCATATTGGTCCTATAATTAGAGGGAATGTTTCTATCCCCATTTTTAAAAATAGGAACAATGATGCTATGCGTCTAGGGTTTAGGGAAGCCTTGATTGAATGCTAAATTGAAGAGCTTGTGCATGTGAGGGATAAGGATTGACCCTCCGATTTTAAAAATTTCCGCTTCGTAGCCTTCAATGTCCTTAGCTTTCCCATTTGCAAGTTGCTTAACCCCAAACTCTATGTCATATAAAGAAAAAACTTTTTCCTTTGTAGGGACAATAGGAATGGTGTCTGTAACGACCCTCCTTGTTACGACCACAATTCTGATAACAGGTGCGATTTTTTTTATTTTATTTTTTTGTGTGTTTAACTGTTTAAGGTGTGTGCGCCCGTGAAGAAGGAACATACACACTTGACTCTACGTCGCTACCTGAAAACCAACAAGGCGCAAGCAAGACGAACACATCAAGACAACATATGACATACGACAGGAAACTGCATGCATCAATGACGATCACTTAGAAATAAGTCAGATTGACTACCCATCCATCCTACCCTACAATGGTGAGGACCTCCAAGACACATAAGCAACGCTCAAGCCCAGGTTCCCCTCTATTTTAACCATTTAAGGTCTCAGGGCTGGCGACTGTTCTGAGGAACATGGAGGTGTCTACATCCCTCCCGACACAATCAATACCACACTATAAATGCTAAATCTACCAACATCAATCAGTTTCTATGACTGTAGACATAAGACTCACGACGCAACCATTTAATGACACACTGGGTTATGCACAGTACTAACACAGAGGGAAGAATCCATAATAGTAGAGTTTACTATTTCTGCACAGAAAAGAAGGGCTTTTAGTCTTATGTCTTATCGAAAGAAGATTAAACAAGCTCCTGGCCGACTGCTCAGGCATAAAATAATAAATCTTTTAGGGAGTCACAATAGTGGAAACTGTTCCTTTAAACAGCCCGAGACTACTGATATGGCTCCGAGTGTGTCGCAAGAGTGGAAACTGTGCCTTTAAACAACCTGAGACTCTTGATACGACACTGGATTCTTTACACAAAAAAATCACACACACAGACAT
>JZKD02S0778793.1:158613-171588 GCA_000966675.3 Picea glauca | reverse complement strand
GGAAAATAGAAGTAATTATTTTTTGTAAAACCATTTATTTCACTAAAAAATTGTTAAAAAATCTGAAGCCTAATAAATTAGTAATATATAACTCAGTAGACTTTACAATGCCTTAAACATAGATTATTATTATTAATATCACAATCTTCATCATATTGGATAGAATTGTATTCTCCTATTTAAATAGTTAAAACCACTGAATCAATTATACAAAATAACTTAATCAATTGTAGAAAATATATTTAATGCTCATGCTCCAATAAATAATGTTTGGTAGAATTCTTATTTTCTAAAAAAAAAAAAAAACTTAAACATTGATAACATAACCTTTTTTTCAATAACTTTATATATATAAAATATTGATAACATAAAGTAACAAATTTTTGAATTACAATCATTATCATAACATTTTATAAAACTTAGGAAAACACATATTTTAAAAGTTATAAAAATTCAAAATATTTAGAATATATATAAAGCTACAAAATAATCTTTAAAAATCTTTATAGTCTAACAAAACATCAACCAACTTATTATAGGACATAGAAATAATTACTTTTTAAATAAAAATATTTAAAAAAATAAAAATTAAATTTATATTTTTTATATTAAAATATATTAAAAAATAAACAACATTATGTATATCAAAATATATTAAAAGACGTAGGAAATTAATATATTAAAAACTGGAAATAGAGAATATTATTTTTTATTTTAATTTATATGAAAAACATATTTAAAAAATAAATATCAAAATATATTAAAACACATAGTAAATTAATATATTAAAAACTGGAAATAGAGAATATTATTTTTTATTTTAATTTGTATGAAAAAAAATATTTTAAAAAATAAATAAGAATCACTTGATTCATTGGAAAAAAACCTAACTCTTTTCAGAAAATAAAAGAAACCATTTGGAAAATGAAATTAAAAAGAATGACTGCTACTAGTCATGTATGACTTTGTTGTATGTGAATGTATAAGGTATGACTATCTGTTAAAGTGAATGTAGGTTTTGGCATTGTTGCCCTGTTTATATATTATATGTCACGAGTTCGACTAACCGCATGTCTTCGTGCAATGATGCGTTTGAGTAAGAGGTTTTGACATTATTGCCGATTTATATCAATGATGCGTTGGAATAAGAGATTTGTACACAACCATAAAAGGGTTTTTGAAGGCGTTTTTACGTAGTCATGCGAAAGCAGGTATAAATAAATGTAAAGTTCGGAGTAAGATTCAGAAAAGTTTTCTGAATCCCAATATTAATACTTTAACAATATTACTTTATAGATTTTTAAATTATTAATTATTTCATATATTAACATTTTATTAAATAATACATTAATTAATAATATATTAATACATTATTCCCTCATGGGATGTCAAGTGGAGAGGGAAGGACACGCTCTCATCTCTTCGTTATTTATGATGGCCATTGGCTCCCATCTCCTCGTTATTTATGATGGGATTAAGCCCAGACAACTCTCACCAAATGACCAGGAGAAGGAGAACGACTGACCAGAGCATTAAGACCACAGCCTTAATGGCCTTAGATATCATCTTCGTCCTTATCAACAGTCTAGGAGGCTATGTGTTGCATTTGAAGGTTGCAGAGGTGAAGGATGAAATGTCGAGGTGCAGGAATAGAGACAATCTTTTCGCTAGTGTTTCGACAATAGCTTTCATTTTAAGCATGCCGAGAGCAAGGGGGTGACCACGCAGAAGAGCATCTTGGTATGCGACCGACTCACGTAGGAAGCGACAAAAGAAATTTGAGAGAGCTCTGGTTCTAGCTAGCAGGAGGAGAACTAGGAAGTCCAGAAGAATTGGAACACCTCCCATGGCGTATGTCGAGGAAATTACTCCAGATGAATCTATCCAAAATTACTCCAAGAATATTCTCTTCACGTTCCTGGACAATTGGGCTCCCCCCGCTTGTTTCGGAAAGGATGCGATTACCCCTCACATGGTCCCAAGGACACTCCAGCTACAGAATTTACATCTTGCATCGTGGAGGAAGAGATATAGGAAAGCACAAAAGCAAACATCCATTTCACAACCGACGAACCTCCTGAGGAAATTGCGTAGAAGAATAGGTAGCGAGAGCACCAAGATGAGCCCGACGCATGGATGAAATCTCCCCTCTCCTCCATTCTGCAAGATTTGCAAGACCAACCACCACTTCTTCACCCAGAGCACCTGGAATTAATCTTCGAGGTATGCAACATGGTGGACGACCAGATTTTCAGAGCTATCTGCATCAATCAATGTTTGAACATGATTTAAGTTGCCTACTCCAGCACTACCCCAAGACACCAGTGCCCCATTTGCGCACAGGTCTATGAAATTCCAGTCAGACGGGGCAAGAGTGAAGACGACTACGAGGACACCAGTTAAAAGGTTTTCTTGCATGCTCATAGTTAGAAACTTTTTTCTTTTGTTGCAAACCAGAGCAGTAGCTCAGTTAGCTTATAGAAATGATAGCGATAGCGTAGTGAAGAACAAACTTATTCTAGAGATGGCCATGCATCTTGGTTTCCTTCAGGCAGGATGGCAGCCTGAAATTTTGAGTTTAGGAAGTGGCATGGAATGGAGAGGTGTCTCAATTTCATCTCTAGGCAGGACAGTTGGCACTTCCAGAATACTTTGTAATTTTGCAATATTAATATAAGAGGACCTGCCATTTTTACTTTATATATATATATATATATATATATATATTAACAATTAATTAATGTAGTATTATTATACATGTATTAATATATTAATGGTTGTTTTAGTGATGATCAACTAGTAATAATCATTTTCTAAAAGTGGTTGATATAGGTTGATCGAAGTCATTTTCAAATACAAAAGAATTTTATAACCTTTTATCTCAAAATTAAAGGAAATACGCCCTATCCCATCCTCCTTGTAGAAACTAGCCTCTCCCCTATTGAAAGCATGGCTATGACTAGATATATAATGTATAAGAACAAGTTAAACAACATGGAAGACAAGAGGCTATGTAAAATTGTTTCCAAATCAAGTCATAACCACCATCGACTCAAGTGAGGATGGAATAAAGACGCCCGATCTTGGCTAAACTATTGGGGAATCATGGAAGAAACCATTTTGGAGAATAAACATACTATTAAAAAAAACGTCAAATCAAAATTTAAGGAAAAAATGTGGTGTGATAAAGAGTTAGAGGAAAAAAAAAATTAAGGTATTATAAATATGTAATCAACCCTAATCTAGAAGATCAAAATTATCTATCTGTTTTTCCAAGTGTAAAGAAAAAAATAAGCATTGCTAAGATAAGAACAAATTCTCACTAGCTCCATAGTGAAACTAGGCGTTGGTCAATTCCTAAAATGCCATGGGATGAAAGAGTGTGTTACCTTTGTGACACAAAGAAGGTTGAAGATGAAAAACACTTTCTCTTAGATTGTCTAGCCTATACCCATACATATTAGATCTCATTTTCAAAATATTGATCACACTACCAACCTTCGTAACCTCTTAACTCAACAAAAGTATGGTGATCTTGGAAAGCTTCTCTTAATGCTTTTTTAGCACAGAAACCAAATTCTAAAGAATCACAAGTAATCTCTTACCCTCTTAAGATTACATAGACCAATTAGGTCTTAGTGGATGTTAATCATCATCATCATCAATAACATCTATCAGACCAGTTTTATAAAATGGTTGTTGCTAATTAACTTCCCCTTAAAATTATTATAATTTACTTAATTACTAAACCGAAAAAGAAGGTTGATAATGTTGATATTAAAGAACGTTACCCGCTGAAAGCATAAAGGAGAGATCATGGTTAGGCAAGCAAGCGATGACAAGAACGTTACCCCGGAAAGATCATTTTAAAGAAATTTAAATTTATTTTTTATTATGTTGTAACTTATACGACGAACTTCCAAAGGAAAAGGCTAGCCCTGTCCATATCATTAAAGGAGTTGCGAGATTGCGTGTGCAAAGCATTCATGCATTTAATGAAATTTGACTTCCTTCTATATTGAGGAAATTAGACCGTGTTGGAACCTTAATAGTCACCCCATTTGCTAAGTGATACCTACATGTTAGGAGTTTGTAACCGGGAAGAAAAAAATATCCATACACAACGTAGAACATCCTATAAAGTAAGTTAAAATATTTTAGAGAAACCTAGAGGTATATATGACTATTTTATAGAAACTTTGATGTATATATAACTTTTGAATTTGGAATTACAATCAAATCTTTTTATATATATTTATGTGATTCTTTTTATATATATTTATGTGATTCATTTGACCATAGTTTGATCCACGCTAAACCTAATGTTGAAGACTACTAGTTCTTGCAAAGGCTAGTCTACTTGCAATATCCAAATTATTTTTTATGAAATTATAGCAAAATCAAAAGCTAAATGGAAACAAAGCTTGCAAATTAATCATTTAGTAAAAACAAACATTGCAAAATATATCTTCATGGCAAGGACCATTTAATAGAACATTTTAGTGGAGCACAAACTTACTACAGTGGTTAATGAAGATATTCTTTTACTAATTCCATTGGAATATGTGTTTTAGTAGAGGAGGTACTTATGGTTGTACTAATTCTATTGGAATATTTGTTTTCCTAAATAATGTATTTATTGTCAATAGAGTTTAGCAATTTGATTTCATAATTTAAAAATTGTTCAATCTTAAGATTTTATTGACTCTATTTGGGCATGATAAACCCAACAAAATATTGGATAGAACCAAATTATAGACCATGGGACCATCACGTCTAAGATTTGTAGTCATTGTAGTTATAAAGATTTAATAAAGAGTTTTGTTGTTATTGGAAAAGCAAGTTGTCTTCTTCTAAGTAAACTAAATAATTATATATTAGAGATTATGAAGCACAACATAAATGGTGTGATACTTTGAAAAAAAATGAAACGATTTCTTGTACTCGGCAATGGAGCACAACATAAATGGTGTGATACTTTGAAAAAAAATGAAACGATTTCTGTTACTCGGCAATGGAAGAATCCCTTGTCACTAAGTAAAGTAATTGTCTAAAAAAAACTATAATAATACCCAAAGTCTTTGTTTCTACTACATTAAGTTATTGTTATTATTGAAAAAAAAAGGAAGCTACTTGAAAGTGAATTATTCTATTTAATGGTGTTGATGGGTGTTTAAATCAATCATTAGTTTTCTACTAAAGTTATTATCATAATCATAAAAAAATTATTCATAAACAATTGATATAAAAAAATTAGAAATAGAATATGAGTGGACTAGGTAATTAATTAGTTGAACACATTCCCTGATGTATTAGAGTAAATGTTACCAAAAATTCAAATTAAATATTTAAATTCTAACAATAAAACATGTATATATGTTTTTATCATAATCATAAAAATAAAAAATTCATATAAAAAAATAGAAACAATAAAACATGTATATATATTTTTATCATAATCATAAAAATAAAATATTAATAAAAAAATGATATAAAAAAATAAAAATATAATATGAGTGGACTATGTAATCTCCCATTAAAAATATATTAGTAAAATCAATCAAAATTATAAAAAAAATTAAAAAATCTAAATACCATTAAAATATATAAATATTAAAGACATTAATTATTTCTTTGAACACATTATTTATTGTTGAATTTGTTGAACAGATTCCCTGATGCATTAGAGTAAATGTTACTCAGAATTCAAATTGAACATTTAAAGTCCGACAATAAAAACACGTCAGATACATGTTTTGAAGATTGTATTTTTTTTTGTTAACACTACTCGATATCTAGCTTTAGGTAAGATAAGATTTGAATGCTAGACTATAAGTAATAATCACTGTTCTTTGATCAAATTGAAGGGATGGACTATTCTTTGAGAAGCATCCAATCAAGCAACCAATCATGAGAGAGGTTGATGAATCAATAGAGCTTCTTGTTGCAAACAGTTTTCAAAAATGACGAAAGACCATTCAGAAAAGTTTAAAAAGAAAGCATCAAAATATGAATTTATGAACAATTCAAGCTATGTTTTAAGATGGAAAATCGTGAAGAACGGGTGAAAAGTAATATATATTTTAAGATGAAAAATAATGAAAAAGGAGTGAAAAGTAATATGTATTTTGGTTTCCTACCCCCACAATAAAGGTCTATTTGGATTCCCTGTAAGTGAAATTATAATAAAAAAGGGTCATTTTCGTGTTCTTTTATAGTAAAATTATTTTAAAATACAAGATGAAAGATTAATTAGGAAGTGAAATAGCATAAAAAAATTACAAAATAATTATGAAAAGAAACACTTTGACCGAAACCCCACTTTGAATAAAAATTACAAAATAATTACAAAAGATCTTTGTGACCCCAATTTGACCCAGGCGTTAGACCTATGCGACCCCACTTTGACCGAGGCGTGTGATCTATGTGACCCCAGTTTGACCCAGGCCTGTGACTAAATTCGACGGTGTTGGAAGCCAATGATAAGCCTCACAGTAATCATACGTTACCATGTACAGAACTTTGACATACCTTGAATCACAACTAATCCTACTTTAGTAACATGTAACATGTCTATTTCTTTTATTAGAATAATTTTAATGATCTCTGACATAGGCTATAGTTTAATTAAGATTCAAAAACTAAAAAATTTAGAAACTAAATTTTACAAGATCCCCTATTACCTAATTTTACAAAGGAATGAGAGAAATTTTACAGCATTCCCTGTCACCTAATTTTACAAAGGAATGAGGGAAATTTTACAACATCCCCTATCACGTAACATCCTCAATTTGACCAGCCGTTAGACCTATGTGACGTCTGTTTGAACCAGGCGTTTGCTGTTTTTGACTGCCACTAATCTCAGTTTGACTCATGCTTGCATAGATAAATGGAAAATCTCTAAGGAAGTATAGTAGAAAAATGATTCAAGGCTAACAATAAAATTTTAGAAACCAAGTACGACAAACCAAGCTACAATTATTTTTAATCCGACTAATCACAAACCGAGTTATTTTAATCTGATTAATAGACGTGGAGAAACCCAAAAAAAGATGGGATAGAAAGGAAACAAATTATAGTGAAATTATAATCGTTGTAATTCTTTAATTACAACTTTGTTGAACTGGGATTCTTTAATTACTTACTTTCTGAAATAAAAAATTAAATAAATAATTTAGAAAGCATGAATATAATGTTAATGGACAACTTAATATACCATCAAAAATGCATTCAGTAAAACCAATCAGAGTAACGTTAGAGGATCTAAATACCGGGTTAGAGATACTGAACACATTCTGCTGATTCGTTGAACGCATTTCCCTGATTCGTTCATTCGTTCAATACATCCATTTGTTCCTGTGAAATAAAATTTAACACAACAGAAAACATATGAGATTAGATAGCATTCTCATCAATAAATTTCAAGCACAATGACGTCAAATTAAATAAAAATATGAAGAGGAATTTAGATATTTCAATATTCCTAAATTTACTTGCGCTCTTATTACTATACCAAGATAAAAAAGAAATCAGTATATACTCACTGTTAAGACCATGAGTCACATGTCAATCATATTGGACTATGCATCATTTGTATTGGCCCAATTCGCAAATAAGACATAAAACCCTAATAATTTGGATTCTTGGGTTCAAGTGCCAACCACCATACAATCCTAATAATTCTAACTTTGTGGAGAAATCGCAACAGCTATAGAACGTAGATTTACCATAGATTTATCTCCGATTGGAAATTTAAGCGATTTGGTTTTTTCAGAGACTTCGGCTGGAGTCGTCGTCTTCTTAGCTTAACCCCTCTTAAAAAAACTCGTCGTCTTCTTAGCTTACCCACTATTAAAAAAAAACCTCGCTATAGTTGTATTTGCAGTTGATTGCCTCACATATATGTCTATAGGTCTCCTCCTCTGTCCCATGCAGTGCGATAAAAAACCAAAAAATAAATAAACAAACGAAAACAAAGTGATAAAAGACAAAGCAACCAAGAAATACGAAACAAACCAAACATACAGATATTAACATAACTATAAACAAATCAATCACGAGGAGCTCTGTCCCGTGCAGTGTGATACGTTAACAAAAATAAAAAACAAACCAAAAAAAGTGATAACACACAACAAACCAACCAAAAATTACAAACCATCCAAAAAAATATGAAACAAACCAGACATTAACATAACCATAAACAAATCAAGTAGGAGGAGCGCTCTTCCACACCATATGACTACCTCTACACTGGTGAAGACAGATAGCAATGGAAGGACACTGGTAAAGACAAAGACCAAGACCAGAGAGCGATGGAATGAAATGAATACCTGAAATCCCATTAACTGATTTCCTTAATCTTCGACAGAAAAACAAGAGCTGCTAGCGAGCAAGGTCGAAAGGGAGGAGCAAAGAGAATGACATTAATGCAACCCGAGCCCTCCAATAAATTCAAAATTGGATCAATATCAGTTTGACCATACAACAGTTACCACTCAACTGTAACGTAAATGATACTTGGAAATTTCAAATTGATTACCCAAATATTCAAATTATCAGTGAACTCTTGGAGAAATCTACTAGAGATGTAGAAAAATACAATTTCGTTATAATCCAACGGTTCAATGAATGCCATATTTTTTCCCATGATCTCTAACATAAATATTAGAGAGGATGATTTTTTTTAAATTAATATATAATTAAAGTTCATATATTATAGTTTCTTGATGTGAGGTTTAAGTTTATGTTAGGTTAACATTCATATTAATCATCTATTATATATATATATATATATATATATATAATGAATTATATACTTAGTTTACATATATTCTATTAACAATTTCAGTACGTCATCACTAAATTAAATATATTTAAGAAAATGAAAAAATATATTTAAAATAATATATAATTAACAATTTTATTATTTGGAATTTTTTTTTTAATATAAGTTAGAGTTTTGTATTGATTCTTGTAAAAAAAATACAATTGTTTGAGATGCAATTAGCCACATGGTAGCGGTGCCCATGAGGGAAACCGTCGTGCCAAATGTGGCGTATGGCATGGCTTTGCGTATGGCATATGAAGGGAAAAAAGTAAACTATGCTACGAGGCCACGTAGAGCCAAAACACGTAATAATGTACAAAAATAAAAAACAATAAGGATGTTGATCCAAGAGGTAGAAACCATGAAAAAACATTAAAAACCCGGTCCAAGCCGCGGCCCTGTGAAGACCTGTTTCGCTGGTGCTTTTCCTTTCCCACGTTCAACCATGGCATGTCGAAGATCTTAAAGGAAGATCATTAGGGCGTCCACCCTTCTCCAATGGTCGACTTACCTATTCTTTGCATCGAGTGTTGCCAATTTGATATCCTCTAGGTCTTTTCTCATATTTCTTAGAATATGCACGAGTTTTGTTCGGTCCACACACTTGGCACTAGAGGTTTTAGGGCGGGTGCAGAGCAGAGAGGAAGAGGATGATATCAGAAGGGAGGTGGGATGAGGGGTCATGAGCGGGGGGCGAGGATGGAAGGGCGAGTAATATGGACAGGAAGGGGGGGAGAGCAGAGGCGGAGCAAAGTCAAGCGAGTCCCTGAGCAAATCAAACCACTCGACCATACATCCGTAGGGGTTCGGGAGGGGGGAAAGGTTGCATGGTGTCTGGTGTGGAGCACGCATGATGACAGGTGCCAAGGGAGGGAGAAAGACTATCAATTCATGTGGAGGGGCCACTTTAGGGGGAGGGACTGCTTTAGGAGGAGGGACCGCTTCAGGAGGAGTGTCAGTTTCACCAGGAGAATCTGAGGCAGGTGGTTTCCTTCCATGGGCTGTGTACCAGGTTTCTCCCCACATTGGCTTTCTCCGGGGTCGAGGCATGGTGGACAAAAAGTTCCACAATAGGAAGGGAAACTAAGAGAGGTCGCACCAAAGCTCGAATGCAAGACGAAGGGAAAGGAGAGCCCTAGAGGTCTTTCTCTGAGAATTGTGAGCAAGAAAGTGAAGCTCAGGAGATCCCACATGATCAAAAGAAACGAGAGCAAAGGCTGGAGCTGAAGCGATGAGGAAGAACATCTTCATGGTGCCATGAAGATGCACAAGTTGCAGAGCTTCTAGAGCATGTGAACGTTGGGATAAAAATGCAAAGTGGAGGGTGGCGGCAAGTAACGTAAAGGCTCGAGGTGATAGAGGAGGGGAGGTGGAGAAGCTCATACGCTAGGTGGCGTATGGCATGGCTAGGTGGCCTTGTCCATGCTTGGAGTCGTCATGTCACAAAGGCACCCCATCCGAGTTTATTTGGAAAAATATTAATATAAAATCAATTGTATATTCAAAATGTTTAGACTAAGATTTTATTTTATATATTTTCTTCCAATTTAAAAAATGTTATTTTTAAATTAAATATGTTTAAGAAACTGATAAATAAACTAAAAATAATATATAACAAAATTATAAAATAAACTTATATAATAAAGATTATATATATTTTTAATACATTTAGTTAGTTAAATTTTTACTAAAAAAATAGTATATATATATATATATAAATAAGATTGCATTACCTTACATTATCAAATAGACAACACATGTCTAAGAATATATCAAGATTTGCCACATGTTCTTCCACATGCATGGAAAACAAAAAAGGTGGTCGACAATGTTCAAGGACCAGAAAGTGACCCAAGTCTTAAAATACATCAAGACGCGCCACCTGTTCTGCCACATACATGGAAACCATAACAGGTGGTCGACATTGTTCAAGGACTAGCTAGTGAAACATACTCTATTTGCAGCAAAAAACATTATAGCTAAAACCGGAAAAAATAACATTAAAGAAACTAGACATGAGGAAAACTTGGGTGTCCATTATGGTGGACTGTGAAGGCGTATGGATGGCAACATGTTGGGAAGCATCTCTTCATAGGATTGCTTGACAGGGATTCAAACAAAATTTGTAATTTCTCGGCCAAGTCTCTTCTCATCTCAAAAATCAAGACCAAGTGGTCCTCCATGAGTCTGCAAGAGTTGGGTAGGTCGTGGTAGCACAAAGATGGGTGAGCTTACACACATGTGTTTTTCTCCCTATGGTTTTCCTCCTCAATCCAGAAGTCACCCCACTTTATTCCTGGGTCGTCATCATTGGGGTATGCGTAATTCTTGCAGTTATCTGGCATCAGTGGAGGGAATTACTCCTCTACCATACAACTTCCCATGGTTGTCTTAGGGGAATTCAAAGGAATATTGGTGCCTATTTGTGTTTTCTACTCTATGGTGGTCTCCTACGAGTTAGGAGGAATCTCCTCCTCCACTATGCATCCCCCATGGATTAGCTCTGGGTTAGATGAGTGAAATTCAACTTGAGCATCTTCACACTAGTTTTGGCCATAGTTGGGAGAGAGGGCCAAGTTGCTTCCTGGACCATGACAGAGAGAGGGAGGTCTTGTGGGTCGATGCTTTCCTACTTGATTGTCGTAGGCTGACCCGTGCTTGGATTTGTCTCTCTCATAAGGCATGGGGAAGATGCACTTGTGGGGGTGATAATTAAAAGAGGGAATGTTAGAAATGATGGTCATGGACAGAAGGAAAGTAACAGAGGCTCAGAGTGGTTGGAGCATAACAGTAGGAGGAGAATGAAAAAAAAGACAAACTTTAGAGATAAGAGCCACAACAAGGAGTTACCTGCGCGATGATGAGGGAAGTGATGGTTTGGGGTGCCATGAAATACAGGGTGATGTTTCCTTATTGCATCGTACTAGTACCGGAGGGCCAAGATTAAATCACCATTAAATATATTGAATTGTGATAGCGCACTAAGCTCTGGATGGAGTGAATACTATGCATTATGAATGGATGGAGGAGAAGGCTGGCAGAAAGGGGATTTAAATGCACTCGTCGTCGACGTGTCATGTAACATGTGTTCACTAGGTGTCACCCCATCCAGGGGAATAGTAAAAATAGTTATTGCATATACTAAATAATAAAATTTGTACGTATGTTAGCAAGCATAGTTTGCAATTTAGTGAGAGCTATTTTTCAAAACAAATAAGGTTATTTTTATATTTTTTTTAAAATTAGGAATATCATCAAAGCCTAAAAATTATGGTGTTAAAAGTTAATGTATAATTTGAAGGCTTTTACATATTCAAAATAATTTTATTTTTTGGTATGTATATCATTTATTGATATGTAAATTATAGTGGATATTCCACTGGAACAGTTTGTCACAAGAGATCTTAAACTATTTTGAAATCATGGTTTTTTGTAATTTGTTTCCTTACATTCCAAATTAATTAAATACTAGCTTTCCCTGTATTTATAAAATGACATAATTATGAAAATCAAAGAAATGATCAAAAGAATACACTATCCACATGTAAATGAACAGAAGATATATAATTGGAAACCAAATATATGAGAAAACCTAGCTAGAATTTGAGGCCTAAGCTCTGATCTCTTTTTTTCAGTCATGGAAATGCAAATACAAAGAAAGAGGCTCTCACTCCAGAGTTTCCTTTGACACTATTTCTTGTATCGTTGTTACGTAATATATCCTCCTCTATTATGATCTCAAAATACCACTCTTGGATGCTCTACTCAACTATGAAACAACTAAAACAAAAAATAATGGAAACCTTTCTCCTCCTATCATACTAGTATTTAACATAGCCCAATATCTATCTAGGGTTAGGTTTTTGACTTCCTTGACCCTCAATTAGTGATCAGGTTCGTACCTTCTAGAATCTTCTTGAAATTCCACACATGGCTATCCCCATATGTGTGAGTAATGGGGTTTTATGTGGAATCCCCCCGTACCATGCTGGTCAACAAGGTAGGTCAATATTTTGTATGTTTTCACAGATCCTCATAATGATGATTTATATTTTTGGAAATAAAAGAGGTGAGGAAATGTTTCCTCTACCTTCTCTCTAGAGTACCATTTTTCCTTTCCTATAAATTTTCCTTTCAACCTAATGTTC
>JZKD02S0778793.1:77655-87722 GCA_000966675.3 Picea glauca | reverse complement strand
GCCAAGGTTGAGGCTATTATGGAATGTCCTGTGCCAACAAATGTCCCAAAAGAGTGTAGCTTCATGGATTTAGAAGTATACTATCGATGGTTTGTCGAGGGGTTTTTGAAGATAGTAAATCCAATCCTGGAATTGTAGAAGAAAAACCAGAAGTTTGTTTGGACCGAGAAATGCATGGAAGCATTTCGGAGGCTCAAGGAGTTGTTGACAACAACACCGATACTAAAGGGCCCATACATGGATGCAGACTTCTTGGTATGCACTGATGCATCCAAGGAAGGCTTAGGTAGAGTATTGATGCAAGATGGATGAGTAATCTCTTACATTTCAAGGAAATTGAGAAGGCATGAGGAGAACTATGCAACGAACGATTTGGACTTGTTAGCCATCGTTTATTCCTTGAAGGTTGGGAGACACTACCTTATTAGAAGAAAATTTTAGCAAAGGACTCACCACTGTGGACTACAACACATCTTTACGCAAAGTGGCCTGAACTATTGACAATGACATTGGTGGGAATTGCTTAGAGAGTATGACTTCGAGATTACTTACATAAAAGGAAAAGTGAACTGAGTGGAAGACGCATTGAGTCAGAGACCACACATATTTTTTGTGTTGTCTATTCAGATGAATCTATGTGAAAATATTCTCACCTTACAGCATGACGATGACTGGTACAAAGAGGTCAAGGGTTTTATCGAACAAAACACAATGATGGTACCACAATTTGAATCATTTTCATTTGATAGTGATGGTTTATTGAGGTTTAAAAATTAGATCTACGTACCAGCGAACGATGAGTTGAGGATGTTGATCCTGAGAGAGGCTCATAGAGCAGTTTACATGGCTCACTCGGGAGTCAGGACGATGAGGGAAGACCTTAAAAACTTATTCTTCTGGAAGGGAATGAAGGTAGACATAGTCCACTATGTGGCCAGATGTCTAGAATGTCAGTAGGTAAAGGCTAGATATAGACACCCATCAAGATTACTACAACCACATGCTATTATGGAATCGAAATGGGAGGTTATTTCGATGGATTTATTGTTCAATTTCCACTGACGACAAGGAGACATGACTCAATTTTCATAGTAGTATACACTCTGACGAAGAGTTCTCACTCTTTTCATATGAGTAAGACATAATAGGCACCTGACATAGCTAGAGTTTTAATCAGTGAGATTGTGAGGCACCATGGCATGCCTAAAAGGATTATATCCAATCGAGGATTGGTGTTTACTGGACGATTTTGGATGAGTTTCCAAGAGGCCTTAGGAACCCAACTTAACCTTAGTACTGTGTATCACTTGGAGACTGATGGGAAGACTGAATGAACGAACCAGACCTCAGAGGACATGTTTCATATGTACGTGATGGACCAAAAAAAGTGTTGGGAATAATTCTTTCCACTAATAGAATTCACTTATAACAACAGTTAACAAAGTGCCATTAAGATTGTACCTTTCGAGTTTCTTTATGAGAGACCATGTTGGGCGACCTTGATTTGGGATCGGCTTGTAGATAGGGTCCAGGTGGGACTAGAAGAGATCCAAGAACTAGAAGATTAAATGAAAACTTTAAGACAAAGGATCAAGGAAGCGCAGGATCAACAGAAGAGTTACAATGTTGCGTGTTGTGTTGACCATAGTTACGTTGTGGCGATCGAGTCTTTTTGCAGTTGAAACCACATAAGAGTTCGATCTAGTTTGGAAAAAGTGGGCTAAAATTTATCCTAGGTTCATGGGATCCTACGATATTTTGGAAAAGAGAGGCCTATGGCCTGATGACTAGCCTTCCCTGATTCGTGAGGTGTATGCATGATGTATTTCACGTCTTTGTTGAGACTTTATGATTAGTGATCCTTCACATGATTTGAATTGAGAACCTTGAGGGCGTCGGATGAGGGTGCACTCATGGCTGAGCTGATATTCATCTTGGATCATCGCATTTGACAGCTACGGTGTCGAACAATAGATCAGGTCAAGGTCCACTGGGACAACTGTAGTCTGCAATCGACGACCTCGGAGGATGCATATGATATGCGCCAGAAATTTCCATTTTTGTTTGATAGATAGACTTATGATACTATGATACACTTATTCAACATTTTTACTATGAAACTTNATTTTTGAAGATAGGAAATCCAATCCTGGAATTGTAGAAGAAAAACCAGAAGTTTGTTTGGACCAAGAAATGCACGGAAGCATTTCGGAGGCTCAAGGAGTTGTTGACAACAACACCGATACTAAAGGGCCCATACATGGATGCAGACTTCTTGGTATGCACTGATGCATCCAAGGAAGTCTTAGGCAGAGTATTGATGCAAGATGGATGAGTAATCTCTTACATTTCAATGAAATTGAGAAGGCATGAGGAGAACTATGCAACGAACGATTTGGAGTTGTTAGCCATCGTTTATTCCTTGAAGGTTGGGAGACACTACCTTATTAGAAGAAAATTTTAGCTAAGGAGTCACCACTGTGGACTACAACACATATTTACGCAAAGTGGCCTGAACTCTTGACAATGACATTGGTGGGAATTGCTTAGAGAGTATGACTTCGAGATTACTTACATAAAAGGAAAAGTGAACTGAGTGGAAGACGCATTGAGTCGGAGACCACACATATTTTTGGTGTTGTCTATTCAGATGAATCTACGTGAAAATATTCTCACCTTACAGCATGATGATGACTGGTACAAAGAGGTCAAGGGTTTTATCGGATAAAACACAATGATTGTACCACAATTTGAATCATTTTCATTTGATAGTGATGGTTTATTGAGGTTTAAAAATCAGATCTATGTACCAGCGAATGACGAGTTGAGGATGTTGATCCTGAGCAAGGCTCATAGAGCAGTTTACATGGCTCACCCGGGAGTCGGGACGATGAGGGCAAACCTTAAAAACTTATTCTTCTGGAAGGGAATGAAGGTAGACATAGTCTACTATGTGGCCAGATGTCTAGACTGTCAGTAGGTAAAGGCTGGATATAGACACCCATCAAGATTACTACAACCACATGCTATTATGGAATCGAAATGGGAGGTTATTTCGATGGATTTATTGTTCGATTTCCACTGACGGCAAGGAGACATGACTCAATTTTCATAGTAGTATACACTCTGACAAAGAGTTCTCACTCTATTCCCATGCGTAAGACATAATAGGCACCTGACATAGCTAGATTTTTAATCATTGAGATTGTGAGGCACCATGTCATGCCTAAAAGGATTATATCCGATCGAGGATCGTTGTTTACTGGACGATTTTGGATGAGTTTCCAAGAGGCCTTAGGAACCCAACTTAACCTTAGTACTGTGTATCACCTGGAGACTGATGGGAAGACTAAATGAACGAACCAGACCTCAGAGGACANGTTTTTGAAGATAGGAAATCCAATCCTGGAATTGTAGAAGAAAAACTAGAAGTTTGTTTGGACCAAGAAATGCACGGAAGGATTTCAGAGGCTCAAGGAGTTGTTGACAACAACACCAATACTAAAGGGCCCAGACATGGATGCAGACTTCTTGGTATGCACTGAAGCATCCAAGGAAGGCTTAGGCAGAGTATTGATGCAAGATGGATGAGTAATCTCTTACATTTCAAGGAAATTGAGAAGGCATGAGGAGAACTATGCAACGAACGATTTGGAGTTGTTAGCCATCGTTTATTCCTTGAAGGTTTGGAGACACTACCTTATTAGAAGAAAATTTTAGCTAAGGACTCACCACTGTGGACTACAACACATCTTTACGCAAAGTGGCCTGAACTCTTGACAATGACATTGGTGGGAATTTCTTAGAGAGTACGACTTCGCGATTACTTACATAAAAGGAAAAGTGAACTGAGTGGAAGACGCATTGAGTCGGAGACCACACATATTTTCGGTGTTGTCTATTCAGATGAATCTACGTGAAAATATTCTCACCTTACAGCATGACGATGACTGGTACAAAGAGGTCAAGGGTTTTATCGGACAAAACACAATGATGGTACCACAATTTGAATCATTTTCATTTGATAGTGATGGTTTATTGAGGTTTAAAAATCAGATCTACGTACCAGCGAATGACGAGTTGAGGATGTTGATCCTAAGAAAGGCTCATAGAGCAATTTACATGGCTCACCCGGGAGTCAGGACAATGAGGGCAGACCTTAAAAACTTATTATTCTGGAAGGGAATGAAGGTAGACATAGTCTACTATGTGGCCAGATGTCTAGACTGTCAGTAGGTAAAGGCTGAATATAGACACCCATCAAGATTACTACAACCACATGCTATTCTGGAATCGAAATGGGAGGTTATTTCGATGGATTTATTGTTCGATTTCCACTGACGGCAAGGAGACATGACTCAATTTTCATAGTAGTATACACTCTGACAAAGAGTGCTCACTCTATTCCTATGCGTAATACATAATAGGCACCTGACATAGCTAGAGTTTTAATCATTGAGATTGTGAGGCACCATGGCATGCCTAAAAGGATTATATCCGATTAAGGATCGGTGTTTACTGGACGATTTTGGAAGAGTTTCCAAGAGGCCTTAGGAACCCAACTTAACCTTAGTACTGTGTATCACCTGGAGACTAATGGGAAGACTAAATCAGCGAACCAGACCTCAGAGGACATGTTGCACATGTACGTGATGGACCAAAAAAAGTGTTGGGAAGAATTCTTTCCACTAATAGAATTCACTTATAACAATAGTTAACAAAGCGCCATTAAGATTGTACCTTTCGAGTTTCTTTATGAGTGACCATGTTAGGTGACCTTGATTTGGGATCGGCTTGCAGAAAGGGTCCAGGTGGGACCAGAAGAGATCCAAGAACTAGAATATTAAATGAAAACTTTAAGACAAAGGATCAAGGAAGCAGAGGATCAACAGAAGAGTTACAATGATGTGTGTTGTGTTGACCATAGTTACGTTGTGGCGATCGAGTCTTTTTGCAGTTGAAACCACATAAGAGTTCGATCTAGTTTGGAAAAAGTGGGCTAAAATTTATCCTAGGTTCATGGGATCCTACGACATTTTGGAAAAGAGAGGCTTGTGGCCTAATGACTAGCCTTCCCTGATTCGTGAGGTGTATGCATGATGTATTTCATGTCTCTGTTGACACTTTATGATTATTGATCCTTCACATGATTTGAATTGAGAACCTTGCAGGTGTCGGATGAGGGTGCACTCATGGCTGAGCTGATCCGCATCTTGGATCATTGCATTTGAAAGCTACATCGTCGAACAATAGATCAGGTCAAGGTCCACTGGGACAACTGTAGTCCGCAATCGGCGACCTTGGAGGATGCATATGATATAGGCCAACAATTTCCATTTTTGTTTGATAGATAGACTTATGATACTATGATACACTTATTCAACATTTTTACTATGAAACTTCGAGACAAAGTTTAGACCAAGAGGGGGTGTATATAACATCCCACTTTGGTGCACTAAGAGAACTTATTCTTAGAGGACACTTTCTTGCAAGTGATCCAGATTGTTATGCTATTAAAACATTTGATTTTGATTATGAGGCATTATGGGTTGATGACATGGTTTAACTACATTGACATAGACAGGTGCTATTGACTCGGTTTTATTGAGTGTACAGTATTTTGGACCTCGAGGATGAAGAGGCATCGATTGAACCCCTTGGACTCTGGATCGAGTCAGGGAGTGTACCATTGGGGTTTGATTGTTTTAATGTGATATTAGTGCATCTGATTAGATGATATGATATGGATATGTTCTGACATGATTTGTTGATGATGCAGGCTGATGATAGCTTGCCGACCTGACTCACATATGGAGTAAAGGGGTCATGCACGACTACCAGAGATGTTGAGGGAGAGGTGTGGAAAACAACCCTACCAAAACCTACTAGCACTCCCATCGTGGCTCGAACTATAGTTTAATGTTTACCTAGTTCGAAAGGACCCACGATGTCGTGAGGGTAGAATACGACACTCACTCACGATGATAATAAGGGGCATGGAATAAGGCAGGGGCCTTATTCCTTAGAGGCCCTTAGTCTCCCACAAGTTCACCTGGCGGAGTATTGACTCCATGGGTTTTTGATGTCTACCAAGTCAATCAAGAGGCGAGTGGCACCCTTGGAGCACGTGGTGCATCCTGAAGGGCACTTCACACAAGGGAACATATGAGGCGAGTGGCACCCTTGGAGCACCTAGTGCATCCTGAAGGGCATGTCACGTTGTTTTGATAAATCAACGAACCTAGACGATCTTAGGATGAACAATGTGACAATAATTTAAAAAAAAACCATTTTCCCTCATAAAATGTCGCCCATCACGGAAATTAAGGTCTAGGTCTAAATTATGCTAGTGGTAAAATTTTATCCTTTTTATAAAAAAAATGATATATAAACATATATATTTATATAAAATTAAATTAAAAAAAAAATAAATAAAGAGTATGATCTTCGTTAAATCTTGTATCATGGAGGGAGTAAGAAATTTAATTTATTCAAAAAGTTGTTTGAATAAAATTTAAAAAAAAGGGGGAATTAATTGTTTATTTATTTTTGATATATTAATTAAATGAGAAAGGGGAAAAAGGGTTGATTTCTACACCTGCCTTTTTGAGTTCTAATTAAAAAGGGGAAAGAGGGAAAATCTAAAATATTAGGAAACTAGGAAAAGAGTTAAACATAAAAAGGGAAAAAAAATGGAACATAAGAGAAAAAGTGGAAAGTCAAACTTAGTAAAGTATCTACCATTTAAGAGCTTTCTAATTTAAATTGAGCTAACAATTTAATGGTGGGAAAGTCATTAAAACCTGTAAGAGAATTTGGGGACACCTAGGAGTGATTCTAGGAGTAACTCTAGGTGGGTGAGGGAAATAAAGATAATTAATTAATTAAAGAAATTAATTTATGGAGAAATGAAGGGGATGGGTGACATTTGTACGGGGAAGAATTTTTAGGAATTAAATTTTAAAAATTTAATTAAACGAGATTATAGGAAAGTAAGGAACCGCAAAACTGGATATAATGAAGGGAGGAGATCGAGGTTGGATCATCTTCTATTTGCGTAATGTTACGCTATAGAAATATCTACTTGACTAACTTGTGGTAGTTGGGATACCTAGCTCGGTGAGGAGTGGTAGCTTGGCCTTGCGAGGCAAGATCGAAACTAGTCGAAATCTCTGGATAGTGAGTGTGTGGCCCCTTTGTGGCTCGGGGGGCTAAGGGGGAAGAAGAGTACCCCTGGCCTTGGATGGGAGGTACCAGTGAAATATCGTCGGTCGACACGCAGGAGTTGCAAGGAGCACGTGGGACGTCCAGTCAAAACAGGAAACACTATTCTTTCTTTGTTTTGTATGGTAAATTGTTTTAGAATTTATGCTTGAATCTTCATTTTTACTTGGGTAAGTGAATTGATTGTCTAGATGGTTTCTTGAAATTTTCTTAGCCTATCTCGTTGATAGATTGACTCCCATGGATTCAGTTCCCTCCAACGTCTTGACCACCTTGTTGTGTTGATTGTGACCTTCGTGGTTGTTCAGCCTTTGTCCCTAGCTCACCAGTCCTTGCCTCAGCAGTCGGCCACGAGCCTGATCTACGGTTGTCGCCTTAGCATTAAAAGACCTATGGATCTCAACGCCCTATTTTTTTGTGCGAGGATGATGAGAAAAGGATGAACCTATCAGTCGTTTATCTTTGTTGTTGTCCTTGGTTGGTTGGATCCTGTTGGTTCTCTTACTGTTGTCTGCATTCTGTATTGGTCTGCTGGCAATGAAAAAAAAATGAATTGACTCATGTATGCATTTCGTATGGGTAATCTGTTAATGGAAAAATGAATTTATTATGTATGCATTTTTTATTGGTATTCTGGCAAGGGAAAAACGTTTTTTATTACTGTCTGCATTGTCATGATATCCTGGAAATGAAAAACAAATTAATTTCTTTGTCTGCGTTTTATATTTGTTACCTTGGAAGGGGAAAAACATTTGTTATTCCTATCTGCATTGTCGTGATATCCTGGAAACGAAAAACAAATTAATTTCTTATTCTACATTTGATATTTGTTACCCTCGAAGGGGAAACACGTTTGTTATTCCTGTCTGCATTGTCATGATATCTTGAAAACGAACAAAAAATAAAAAATTCTTAGTCTGCGCTTTATATTTGATAACCTCGAAGGGGAAAACATTTTTGTTATACCTATCTGCGTCTTTTCTTGGGCAACCCAGTCAATTGAAAAAAAAGGAATTAGTTATGATCCCTGTCTGTGTTTGATTGGATAGTCGAGGCGAATGAAAAATGATTTATTTATTTTCAGTCTGCTTTTGTTGGGTATGCCGGTGAAATCATAATTGATCACTATGTTGAAACATTAATCAGACAATGAATGTAATAGAAATCTTTAAAATCTGCGAGTTTCCCATTCCATTTTTTACTATGTTTGTCGCATTATGATTCACCATTCTGATTTGTCACATTGTGACTTGCCCATTCTATTTTTAACTATGTTTTCCGCATTCTGATTTCCCCATTCTGATTTGCCACATTGTGACTTGCCCATTCCATTTTTAACTATGTTTTCTGCATTCTGATTGCCCCATTCCAATTTGCCACATTGTGACTTGCCCATTCTGCTTTTAACTATGTTTGCCGCATTCTAATTGCCCCATTCCAATTTTCCACTTTGTGATTTTCCCATTCCATTTTTAATTATGGTTGCCCCATTCCGAAGCCCTATTTCGATTTGCCACTTTGCAATTTGCCCATTCTATTTAATTCACAGCCAGTGCACAAATTGATTAAAAACGTATATGTATTGAGTTGTATTCCATTTAGTTTGCCAGGCGACTTTTCAACTACACACCTTTTGTTTTTAATTTGACAGCCCGAGTATAATTACATAGTGGTTTACAGAGTTGGTAATTCTGATTTACCTTACACAACATCTTCTTACCATTTTAGACATCCACCTCTTGTGTTATAAGAATGTCAACAGTTGACCAAAGGATTTATCAAGGACTTAATATGGACACCAATTATAATTCGTTATAAGGTTTCAATCAATACATTTTTTATCACCTTGTCATTATGTTAATCTTGTTAAAATTCAACTGGTTATTTAATGTCAGTGTCATTTTTGGGGTAGCATAGATCACCATTAAAAATGTTAACAGTTCACATTTTTATTGAACAATGTATTTTGTTGACAAGTGTTGATTTGGTTAATGCCTATTTTGGTTCATCTTTATGATAGCTTTGATTAAAATAGTAATGATAAAGGTCCACTCCTTCGCCCGTAGACTTCTTGATTGATGTATATCAAGATTCGTTAAACATCATGATTTTGGGTGTACTAGTCCTTTAGCTTGCACAAGCATAATGGACGCAACTTTAGTAGATGCTCAACTAAAACCTTACTAGCCCTTAGTTTTTGGTAGTTTTGTGCCTCGTGCCTTAGGTCAAGCTGGAATGGGTGATGGGTCAGTCCTTACACCACAGGTTTTCATGTAGGAAACAAGATTCCTCTGGTCCTTCACGCAATTAAATTCAAAGGTTATATTGCGTCTTTTCTACCCATTGCTTGGGGGTGTAGGCATAGTCTTCATCTTAGTTATTTGAGTTCCTAGCTCATTGGAGTTTTCTTGAGTCTTGATCCCTTATTTTGCGCCAAGGTTATTGACACATTTATCACTTGGGGAATGGAATGATTCCTGATCAAGGGATCATGGCGGGCCCTTGGGGATAGTGGCGAACAAGATCGTGGTCAGAGTAGGTTATTTTGTGTGAGTGCTGACGAGCATGCAAGTTGCTCTTAGAACAAGGTACGAATGCCTTCAGGCATTAGGTCCACGTGTCTTGAGCCTCTAGTACTTGTTCATCTAGGTCGTGATGTCAGGATGGGGGTGTTGTCCCTTATCTTGTAGTCGTGGTCGTGTTTCTGTCGGAAGGGTAGTCGTCCTCCTTGTTATTTTGCGCATGTTTTCGAGTTGTCTTGAGATAGTATGGGGTGTCATAGTAAATTGTTGCCTGGACTGCATGCTAGCATTCGTCATCAGTGGTTTGATTAAATTGTTTTC
>JZKD02S0778782.1:0-14689 GCA_000966675.3 Picea glauca | reverse complement strand
TTTGGACATTTTTACAGACAATTGATTGTTCTCAATAATTTATGGGAGTTTATATACATGTTTAATGTGTTATTCCCATGATTTGCTATAGATAAGCATACTATCAAAGAAAACCAACAAACTTTCTAAGACAAGGTCGATTTTTTTTGTTCACGAGGCTTTGAAAAGTAGAAAGAGCATTAGTCAACCCTAAAGGCATGGCCAAGAACTCATAGTGCCCTTCATGTGTTCTGAAAGTTGTTTTGGGGATGTCTTCTTCCCTTAATTTTATTTGGCGATATCTTGATTTAAGATCTAGCTTTGTGAAATAAGCCATGCCTTGAAGCTCATCTAATAACTCATCAATATTTGGAACAAGGAATGTATCCTTGATGGTGATTTTGTTTCTCTATTATGAACATAATATATAATAATAAATACAAATACATTATAATAGTTAATGAATAATTAATGAAGAGACACCTTCCCAATGAAAGGTCACGTTTCTTCATGGAAGGGAACCCCTGTGTGGGTATATAAGGCCCTCATTCTTACTGTATATCATCTCATATTCATATAAATTATTATATAATATATTATCCTTTTTGGATTATAACCTGTTGTCCTACCTACATTGGGTCTTTACCTAATGAACTAGCTTGGTTCACCACAATGGTATCAGAGCTTTGTCTTGATCCAAATTTTGGCCACAAATAGAGTTTTTCTAAAATCACGTCTTTGACCTCATATTGGCCATTGGCTATTTATAAATCAAATATTCTACACATTTCAGTGAAAGTAAAAAAATCATTCTGCACCTAAAAAAAAAAGAAAAAAAGAAAAAAAGAAGAAAAGGTTTTTCTTAAGGGGCACTTGAAGAAGTAGAAGTGCACACCGAGAAGTTTGAAAAAAATATTCCAGATTTGGCATTAGTTAAGTTAATTGTAATTTAAAAAGTGAGAAAAAGTAATTTAAAAGAAAAAATTTCAAAGAAGAGAAAAAATGAATATTTTATTTTACCTTTGGAGATTTACCATCCCATGGTTTTGGAAAACCATTGGCCCATGGTATTCCATACCATATATAATATGTGTGTGTGTATTTTTCTCTAAAGAAGTATTTCACAAAACTTACGGTCGCGCTTGTTGAGCCCTAACCGCCACTAACAAATAGTTAAGAGTATAAAAGGGATTTATAAGGTACCTTTTATAAAGTATAAGAAGGATTATAAAAATTGCAGTGAAAAGATATATAAGAAGGAAGGAGTATAACTAAAATAGTCATTTGGAAAGTCTGAAGGTAATATTAAATTATTTTTCATTAATTACCAAGGAAAAGAAGAAGAAGAGATTGAGTGAATATAAAATTACTTTTGGTAAAGTATACAAAAAATATTCAAAATTTTTAAACTCTATATATACAAAAAGAAGAATTATCAAGGATTATTTTCTTAAATGAATATAAATGAATATTAGAGGAAGATATCTATTAAGTCAAGAAGCTTAAGTCTTATTATTATTAAAGGGATATTATAACAATTATAAGGTCAATTCAAATTAAAAAATGGATTTTAAGGAAGGAATATTTTCTSGTAAAAATCATCTAAGTAGATGCATCAGATTATTAACATTTAGAGGAAATATTCAAGAAAAAGAAGTTAGCATCCACATTTTCCCAGATAAGAAGAAAAATCACATAAGTATGGATTTGGCGAATCAATTAATAATTCCAAAGACAAATGTAATCGAAACAAAAGAATTTTTTTTTCGCAATAAATATGACATCAAGGACTTGTCGTTGACACTTGAAGATTATAAACTTGTATCAAATTTCGAGATTACAACTATATATGAAAAATAGGTTGATATAATCCTCGGCTCAACTTGGTTAGAGACGCTGGGTATCTTGATATTAAACCTCGAGAACAAGTTTTTAATGTTTTCCTACAAGAAGAAAAAAATAAAATTACATGACGTCTCAGTGAAGTCGGATTCAATATCTACGTCAAAAGATCTTCATTAGATCTCCAAAATACTACTGTCAGACAAACAACAATCAATACTTGAGATCCAAAAGGAGTGTGACAAAATAGTCATAGACAAAGATGCATAAATTTGTCGCCTAAAAATCCATAATCAAAGTTTACTCACCCAAATTAAAAAGATAAAGAGCGATAAGAAGATGGTAGAGGACAAGTTAGAACAAATTATCAATAAGGAATCATTGGTAGATAAAGAGACAATGAATGAACCTATGGAACTACATAAGTCTTCAAATGGAAAAAACCTAATGGTGGATAAAGCAATTAATACAGACCCAACCAACCTTACAACTCAAAAGGATTCGGTTGATGTAAAGAGGTCTTCACATGTCGAAGTAGAAACAAGCCAGGGCTATGAAGAATACTCAATTCCAAGTGTTAATCAAGAAGAAGCTACAAGTACACGAAGTAAAGTTTTGGTTGCAAGGATGCGTTATAGACATCCTAATCACAAAAAACGATACTTCAACCAATCAATGTATCCACATAAACAAATGTCAAATATGTCAAAAATTATCACCTCCATTACAAATGAGGCTCAAGGTAGAAGTTATCAGGGGAGTCAAAATACATCAAATTGTCTACAAGAACCCCATAAAATCCCTATTATGCAGAAGATCGATTTAAGGTGGGTAGACTTCGTTACAATTTGAGGGTTCTATGCAGCGATTAGAAGATCCTATCATTTCAAGTCCTCAATGATCACTAATTCAACAATAAACAATGAGGAGACGATATTACAAGCCATAGCAAGAGATAAGTCTTCCATAAGTATGCTTTGAGGACAAAACATTTTTAAGGGGAAGGCAATGTTATGAACATAATATATAATAATAAATATAAATACATTATAATAGTTAATGAATAATTAATGAAGAGACACCTTCCCAATGAAAGGTCACGTCTCTTCATGGAAGGGCACCCCTGCATGGGTATATAAGGCCCTCATTGTTATTGTATATCATCTCATATTCATATACATTATTGTATAATATATTATCCTTTATGGATTATAACATGTTTTCCTATCTACATTGGGTATTTACCTGATGAACCGGCTTAGTTCACCACATTCTCTCTATAATCAAGACACATCCTCCAAGCTTTATCTTCTCTTCTCACCATCACTACTAGGGATAAAAAGGAACTCCTGCTTGGTTGAATAATACTCACATACAACATGTCTTGTACCATTTTTTCATTCTTCCTTTTTTATTGATGTGGATATCTATAAGGCCTTTTATTAGATGAATTACTTCCAGGTATGAGTTCAATTTGGTGTTCATGATCTCTAGACGGAGGTATCCCTTTAGGAATTTTTTGGAAGACCCTATGGTACCTTTTAATTCCTCTAGAATATTTTCATCTTCTTGCTTCACTTCCGTAGAATAAAGTTTAACCATAACCCCACTACTACCCCTTTTTAGAAGCTTTTCCATTTTATGGGAGCTAATGACATGAGAGGGTGCATGTTTTAACCCTTTGAATTCATTTTGATTCGAATCTCATGAATAATTCATTATAATTTGTAGAAACCACACTCAATGTTCTCAACCATTGAATCCCCAAAACAACATCCACTCCTATAATAGGAATGACATACATTGGACTTAATAAGTTTTATTCTCCCATACTAAGTTTAATGTCATGGAATTCTCCTCCACAATCAATACTTCCCCCATTAGCGACCAAAACTTGAAAATTTGTCATTGGATACACAAAACAATTAAGGCACTATGCTAATCTTTTATCAATAAGTACTATGACCTTTTGTTTCTTAATGTATCCTGCAACCTCAAGGGTTTGGGGTGCTAACAAACCCGCTAATGCATGAATAAATATTTCACACATGTCTGGATCTATTTCACACATGTCTGGATCTATGTTGTGCAAAATTTCCACATATTTGTGTCGCTCATTTAAACTTCACAAGTTATTCCCCACCCATTTGTGTGGATGCCTCTACTTCCTCCTCATCACTATTTTCCAAGGTGAACAATCTTGTTTCCTAACATTTATTCCATTTGGACCATTTTCTATTACAACCTATGTATAGTCCTTTTGCTCTTCTTTCATCCATCGCCTTTTGTCATATTCGAGTAGGCTAAGGCAAGTTTTCTCTACGAGGCACAAATATATCTTTGCTTCCTATATATGTTCCAGTGGTATACTTGTGTGAAGCCATATTATTGGCTTGAATATGATCGATAGACTGCATAATTTCCATAACATTTTCAGGATGTTTTAAGCAAAGCTCATGTTTAATGTCTTTTTCTAATCCACTCATGTAAGCATCCAACAAATGTTGGTCACTCATTTAACCATCCTTGTGGCCAATATTTGAAATTTTGAATTACAATCCTTTTTTTTTATAACTAAAACGAGTAATTTTATTTGATAATTGGAACTGATTGGGCCTAGGCCAAATCAACCATCATTACAAGGGAACAACTTTCCGCTAAACCTAAGTACAACATGTCACATTCTTACAAATTTATGAGGTGAGGAAGAGCCAAATCTACGGGATGGGAATCCAAAAGGGGGCTTCGTCATTTTTGTTGAATGCACCTAAGGGAAAAAGTCAGCCCACATTCGCCTTTGCATTTGCTTCCTTGTTCGATCCACGCAGGATGTGGAAAAAGAGAGAGGACGAGAAATCTTGCCGCACTTTTCGAAGCCTTTGTAATGTCTTATTGATCACTGGATTGGTGAAGTGATCATTCATATTTAAAATCTTAATCAGGATTTCAGATTCTCCAAAAACTTGTATTTCTTTAATGCCATTTTCACGCGCTATTTGACAAGCTTTTAGTAGCCCAAGAATTTCAGCCTGGTTATTTGTTCTCTGGCCAAGTCCCCAACTGAAGCTATCTCTTCAGGATCCATTCGAGGAGTAAATCACTCCGCCTGCTCCTGCGTTCCCTAGGTTTCCTTTGGAGGCGCCATCAAAAAAGACTGAGGCTATGCCTTGCCTCCTCCACCAAGCTTGAAAAATTGCATCCTTGTTTTGCAAACGCCATCCTAGAGTGATAGAGGGGCATACAAAGATTTGTTTTCTGTCTCGGAAAGTGAATGTTCCAATCCATTTATTTTCTTCAGGTAGGAGAGTATTTTCGTTCTTAAAGGAATGGTTTGCCATTGTTTCAAGAAGGAGAGATTTTGCTTTAGCAACCACCATTGGGGGGGAAGGCAGAGTGTTGTTGAAGATCTGATCGTTTTTGGCCAGCCATAGTTTCCAGCAAATGTATTTGGGGATGGCCTGCCAAATTCTTTTCCATTCGAACTGCTTTGTATCTCTTGAGGATAGCGTGCCTTCCAGGAGGAGAATAAGTTAACCACTGAGATCTATTTCGGAACTGTGGCATTGAGGCCTTGAAGGGAGATCTTCCATACTTCTTGGGTGAATGGTCAGTCCACAAACATATGATCCATCGTTTCAAGAGCATTACAACACATGGAGCATCTATGAGGACCGATAATGCCTCTTTTTTCCAGATTTTCGCCTGTCAAAACTTTCCTGTGCATTAAAACCCAACAAAAGAAGTTTATTTTAGGAAGGTTGAGAGGATCCAAAACCTGCTTCCAGAGGGTTGTTGACTCAATCAGAGCTTGGGGGGATTGAAGAGAAGTAAATCCTTGGGGTGCAGTGAAGAATCCAGTCTTACCTAATCCCCATTTATCTGGCAAGAGGAGGTGGACATCAGCTAAGTCCGTCAACACCGCTAGGAGGAGAGTTTTCTATGTTTGCAAGTGATCTGGAACGCTCAAGATGTACCAGGTCTGCCAAATCCCTTATGCATCCCATGAAGAGATGTCTCCCACTTTGGTGAATCCGCGCTGAGATACCCACTCGCGGATCTCCTTGAAATCATCTGAAACGTTGAGGGGTGCGTTGCCCATGATGTTGTCTTACCACATCATGGTTTTTTTCCCATTTCCCGAGATTCGATAAAGGTGCTTTTGGAAGGAATCAATCCCGCGACGACAGAAATTCCAAATCAGAGTGCCTTTGGGAGTATTTTCTACCTGGAGATTTCTCATAGAGGCACCATTGAGGTATTTTTTCCTTAGGTGTTTGCTTACAGGGTGTCGACGATTTGCTAAAGTTTCCAAAGGATTTTGCCACCCAGTGCTAGGTTTGCAAGCTCGGGATCTCTAACTTATAAGCCACCTTCAGAATATGGGCGTTTGACAATTTCCTAATTGACCAAGGGGTATTTCTTTTGATTTCCTTTACCTCCACGCTAGAGAAAGTCTCGAATCATATTTGAAATCCACCTTGCATGGGGGAAATGAGATTCTCTAGTAGAGGCTTAATTCTATTTGCCAATATCTTGGACATAATTTTGTAAGAAGCGTTGTAGAGCGAGATAGGCCTGAATCTTTCGAATGAGCTCGAATTAACTTCTTTGTGGATTAAAGATAGGAAAGTGGAGTTAGTTATGCCTCCCACTTTGCCTCTTTGATGGAAAGCTTTAATCATTCTCAACAAATCAGTCTTGATTATGTCCCAACATGCTCTATAAAAATGGGTTGAGAAACCATCTGGCCCTAGATCTTTGTCGGGCTCCATGGACCATATGACATTGAATATTTCTTCTTCAATAAATGGCTTCATGAGGACTGAATTGTCATCCCTGCTTACAAGAGAGGGAATGTGTGAGAGGAAGTTCTAGGTAACCTCTTCGCAACCAGAGCCTTCTTCCTTGTAAAGGTTTTGAAAGTGTATTTCTGATGCTACTTTGAGTTGATCAAAACCTTTGTGTATTGATCCATCCGTGGAGGCAATTTCAGAAATGTGATTTCGGGAAAGGCGGGCTCTGAACTGTTGATGAAGGTAGGAGGTGTTTCAGTCTCCAGCTTTTAGCCACAAGCTTCAAGACTTAAGCCTCTAGTACTCTTCTTCATGGTGAAAAGCACATAAATTTTTCCTTTGAACAACTTGTTTTTTCTCTAAATCTGAGTTGAAGATGTCCTTGATCTCCATTTCCAATTGCAAATCTGATAATTGTTGAACAATCTCTCGTCTGAGACTAAAGGGGGTGTTAATGGGATTTTTAACCCAAGCTTTCAATGCATGTTTTGTTGCCTTTAATCTCTTCTCCCACACAAATCTTGGAGACCCTGTAACTAAAGAGGACCAAGTTGAATGGATAATTTCTAGAAAACCCTCCTTATCTACAAAGAGGGCTGAAACGAAAAGGAATTGGGCCCATATTTTCTTCTTCTTCCAAATTCAATAGGATACGTTTGTGGTCAGAAGTCAATTTTGGGAGAATCTTGGAAGAGATTAACCTCCTTTCTTGTAGGAATGAGCTCTGAATTAGGAACCTATCCAAGCGAGCTGAGATGTGATCATCCCCAACTCTATTATTTGTCCAGGTGTAGAGTCCTTTCGAAGGCTTGAAGTCAAGGAGATCCCATTGATGAAACAAATCCTCAACAAAGGGGAGAATTTGGTCCCTGCCACTATTGCCTCCTCTCTTTTCTTTTGGTTCGAATACTGAGTTTAGATCTCTGGCTAGAATAATGTTCTAAGGAGAGAAGATATCTAAAAAATCTGCTAAAGATTTCCAACAATCTTTCTTCTTGAAATACAGGACAGGAACATAAAGATTGAAGAGTGAGAGAGAACACCGACTTGAAGTATGTCGGAGTTTGGTGAAAATCCAATGTTGAGTCTCGAAAGAGATTTCTAAATGAAACTTGTCCTTCGCCCACAGGGTTGCGAGGCCACCTGAGGAGCCCCTTGCGTTGATGGGTTTCCCTACGTTTTTCTTCCATTTTTGGTTGCTGATTTCTACAAGGGTTTCCCCTTCAATTTTAGTCTCTCGGAGCAAGAGGATCTCAGGAGATTCAATTTTCAAAGGTATTTGACTGCTTCGGCCTTCGATGGATTCCCCAAGCCTCTGCAATTCCAAGAGACTATACACATTATTTACTGGGATTGGAGTGGGTAGGACCTCCCTTGGGGGGCCTTGTTCTGGTATTTCTTCTGATGGACATTTCAATGGTGGATTGGCTTCCTTGCATTTTTTGCCTCTCCGCTTCTTCTTCTCTTGCTTCCTTATGAGATTTCCTGCCTGCTCTTTTTTAGGGTCTCTTAAAAGACTCTTCCTCCGAAGATCTAGAGGTTTTNGGAAATATTCAAGAAAAAGAAGTTAGCATCCACATTTTCCCAGATAAGAAGAAAAATCACATAAGTATGGATTTGGCGAATCAATTAATAATTCCAAAGACAAATGTAATCGAAACAAAAGAATTTTTTTTTCGCAATAAATATGACATCAAGGACTTGTCGTTGACACTTGAAGATTATAAACTTGTATCAAATTTCGAGATTACAACTATATATGAAAAATAGGTTGATATAATCCTCGGCTCAACTTGGTTAGAGACGCTGGGTATCTTGATATTAAACCTCGAGAACAAGTTTTTAATGTTTTCCTACAAGAAGAAAAAAATAAAATTACATGACGTCTCAGTGAAGTCGGATTCAATATCTACGTCAAAAGATCTTCATTAGATCTCCAAAATACTACTGTCAGACAAACAACAATCAATACTTGAGATCCAAAAGGAGTGTGACAAAATAGTCATAGACAAAGATGCATAAATTTGTCGCCTAAAAATCCATAATCAAAGTTTACTCACCCAAATTAAAAAGATAAAGAGCGATAAGAAGATGGTAGAGGACAAGTTAGAACAAATTATCAATAAGGAATCATTGGTAGATAAAGAGACAATGAATGAACCTATGGAACTACATAAGTCTTCAAATGGAAAAAACCTAATGGTGGATAAAGCAATTAATACAGACCCAACCAACCTTACAACTCAAAAGGATTCGGTTGATGTAAAGAGGTCTTCACATGTCGAAGTAGAAACAAGCCAGGGCTATGAAGAATACTCAATTCCAAGTGTTAATCAAGAAGAAGCTACAAGTACACGAAGTAAAGTTTTGGTTGCAAGGATGCGTTATAGACATCCTAATCACAAAAATCGATACTTCAACCAATCAATGTATCCACATAAACAAATGTCAAATATGTCAAAAATTATCACCTCCATTACAAATGAGGCTCAAGGTAGAAGTTTTGGGAGTCAAAATACATCAAATTGTCTACAAGAACCCCATAAAATCCCTATTATGCAGAAGATCGATTTAAGGTGGGTAGACTTCGTTACAATTTGAGGGTTCTATGCAACGATTAGAAGATCCTATCATTTCAAGTCCTCAATGATCACTAATTCAACAATAAACAATGAGGAGACGATATTACAAGCCATAGTAAGAGACAAGTCTTCCATAAGTATGCTTTGAGGACAAAACATTTTTAAGGGGAAGGCAATGTTATGAACATAATATATAATAATAAATATAAATACATTATAATAGGTAATGAAGAGACACCTTCCCAATGAAAGGTCACGTCTCTTCATGGAAGGGCACCCCTGCATGGGTATATAAGGCCCTCATTGTTATTGTATATCATCTCATATTCATATACATTATTGTATAATATATTATCCTTTATGGATTATAACATGTTTTCCTATCTACATTGGGTATTTACCTGATGAACCGGCTTAGTTCACCACATTCTCTCTATAATCAAGACACATCCTCCAAGCTTTATCTTCTCTTCTCACCATCACTACTAGGGATAAAAAGGAACTCCTGCTTGGTTGAATAATACTCACATACAACATGTCTTGTACCATTTTTTCATTCTTCCTTTTTTATTGATGTGGATATCTATAAGGCCTTTTATTAGATGAATTACTTCCAGGTATGAGTTCAATTTGGTGTTCATGATCTCTAGACGGAGGTATCCCTTTAGGAATTTTTTGGAAGACCCTATGGTACCTTTTAATTCCTCTAGAATATTTTCATCTTCTTGCTTCACTTCCGTAGAATAAAGTTTAACCATAACCCCACTACTACCCCTTTTTAGAAGCTTTTCCATTTTATGGGAGCTAATGACATGAGAGGGTGCATGTTTTAACCCTTTGAATTCATTTTGATTCGAATCTCATGAATAATTCATTATAATTTGTAGAAACCACACTCAATGTTCTCAACCATTGAATCCCCAAAACAACATCCACTCCTATAATAGGAATGACATACATTGGACTTAATAAGTTTTATTCTCCCATACTAAGTTTAATGTCATGGAATTCTCCTCCACAATCAATACTTCCCCCATTAGCGACCAAAACTTGAAAATTTGTCATTGGATACACAAAACAATTAAGGCACTATGCTAATCTTTTATCAATAAGTACTATGACCTTTTGTTTCTTAATGTATCCTGCAACCTCAAGGGTTTGGGGTGCTAACAAACCCGCTAATGCATGAATAAATATTTCACACATGTCTGGATCTATTTCACACATGTCTGGATCTATGTTGTGCAAAATTTCCACATATTTGTGTCGCTCATTTAAACTTCACAAGTTATTCCCCACCCATTTGTGTGGATGCCTCTACTTCCTCCTCATCACTATTTTCCAAGGTGAACAATCTTGTTTCCTAACATTTATTCCATTTGGACCATTTTCTATTACAACCTATGTATAGTCCTTTTGCTCTTCTTTCATCCATCGCCTTTTGTCATATTCGAGTAGGCTAAGGCAAGTTTTCTCTACGAGGCACAAATATATCTTTGCTTCCTATATATGTTCCAGTGGTATACTTGTGTGAAGCCATATTATTGGCTTGAATATGATCGATAGACTGCATAATTTCCATAACATTTTCAGGATGTTTTAAGCAAAGCTCATGTTTAATGTCTTTTTCTAATCCACTCATGTAAGCATCCAACAAATGTTGGTCACTCATTTAACCATCCTTGTGGCCAATATTTGAAATTTTGAATTACAATCCTTTTTTTTTATAACTAAAACGAGTAATTTTATTTGATAATTGGAACTGATTGGGCCTAGGCCAAATCAACCATCATTACAAGGGAACAACTTTCCGCTAAACCTAAGTACAACATGTCACATTCTTACAAATTTATGAGGTGAGGAAGAGCCAAATCTACGGGATGGGAATCCAAAAGGGGGCTTCGTCATTTTTGTTGAATGCACCTAAGGGAAAAAGTCAGCCCACATTCGCCTTTGCATTTGCTTCCTTGTTCGATCCACGCAGGATGTGGAAAAAGAGAGAGGACGAGAAATCTTGCCGCACTTTTCGAAGCCTTTGTAATGTCTTATTGATCACTGGATTGGTGAAGTGATCATTCATATTTAAAATCTTAATCAGGATTTCAGATTCTCCAAAAACTTGTATTTCTTTAATGCCATTTTCACGCGCTATTTGACAAGCTTTTAGTAGCCCAAGAATTTCAGCCTGGTTATTTGTTCTCTGGCCAAGTCCCCAACTGAAGCTATCTCTTCAGGATCCATTCGAGGAGTAAATCACTCCGCCTGCTCCTGCGTTCCCTAGGTTTCCTTTGGAGGCGCCATCAAAAAAGACTGAGGCTATGCCTTGCCTCCTCCACCAAGCTTGAAAAATTGCATCCTTGTTTTGCAAACGCCATCCTAGAGTGATAGAGGGGCATACAAAGATTTGTTTTCTGTCTCGGAAAGTGAATGTTCCAATCCATTTATTTTCTTCAGGTAGGAGAGTATTTTCGTTCTTAAAGGAATGGTTTGCCATTGTTTCAAGAAGGAGAGATTTTGCTTTAGCAACCACCATTGGGGGGGAAGGCAGAGTGTTGTTGAAGATCTGATCGTTTTTGGCCAGCCATAGTTTCCAGCAAATGTATTTGGGGATGGCCTGCCAAATTCTTTTCCATTCGAACTGCTTTGTATCTCTTGAGGATAGCGTGCCTTCCAGGAGGAGAATAAGTTAACCACTGAGATCTATTTCGGAACTGTGGCATTGAGGCCTTGAAGGGAGATCTTCCATACTTCTTGGGTGAATGGTCAGTCCACAAACATATGATCCATCGTTTCAAGAGCATTACAACACATGGAGCATCTATGAGGACCGATAATGCCTCTTTTTTCCAGATTTTCGCCTGTCAAAACTTTCCTGTGCATTAAAACCCAACAAAAGAAGTTTATTTTAGGAAGGTTGAGAGGATCCAAAACCTGCTTCCAGAGGGTTGTTGACTCAATCAGAGCTTGGGGGGATTGAAGAGAAGTAAATCCTTGGGGTGCAGTGAAGAATCCAGTCTTACCTAATCCCCATTTATCTGGCAAGAGGAGGTGGACATCAGCTAAGTCCGTCAACACCGCTAGGAGGAGAGTTTTCTATGTTTGCAAGTGATCTGGAACGCTCAAGATGTACCAGGTCTGCCAAATCCCTTATGCATCCCATGAAGAGATGTCTCCCACTTTGGTGAATCCGCGCTGAGATACCCACTCGCGGATCTCCTTGAAATCATCTGAAACGTTGAGGGGTGCGTTGCCCATGATGTTGTCTTACCACATCATGGTTTTTTTCCCATTTCCCGAGATTCGATAAAGGTGCTTTTGGAAGGAATCAATCCCGCGACGACAGAAATTCCAAATCAGAGTGCCTTTGGGAGTATTTTCTACCTGGAGATTTCTCATAGAGGCACCATTGAGGTATTTTTTCCTTAGGTGTTTGCTTACAGGGTGTCGACGATTTGCTAAAGTTTCCAAAGGATTTTGCCACCCAGTGCTAGGTTTGCAAGCTCGGGATCTCTAACTTATAAGCCACCTTCAGAATATGGGCGTTTGACAATTTCCTAATTGACCAAGGGGTATTTCTTTTGATTTCCTTTACCTCCACGCTAGAGAAAGTCTCGAATCATATTTGAAATCCACCTTGCATGGGGGAAATGAGATTCTCTAGTAGAGGCTTAATTCTATTTGCCAATATCTTGGACATAATTTTGTAAGAAGCGTTGTAGAGCGAGATAGGCCTGAATCTTTCGAATGAGCTCGAATTAACTTCTTTGTGGATTAAAGATAGGAAAGTGGAGTTAGTTATGCCTCCCACTTTGCCTCTTTGATGGAAAGCTTTAATCATTCTCAACAAATCAGTCTTGATTATGTCCCAACATGCTCTATAAAAATGGGTTGAGAAACCATCTGGCCCTAGATCTTTGTCGGGCTCCATGGACCATATGACATTGAATATTTCTTCTTCAATAAATGGCTTCATGAGGACTGAATTGTCATCCCTGCTTACAAGAGAGGGAATGTGTGAGAGGAAGTTCTAGGTAACCTCTTCGCAACCAGAGCCTTCTTCCTTGTAAAGGTTTTGAAAGTGTATTTCTGATGCTACTTTGAGTTGATCAAAACCTTTGTGTATTGATCCATCCGTGGAGGCAATTTCAGAAATGTGATTTCGGGAAAGGCGGGCTCTGAACTGTTGATGAAGGTAGGAGGTGTTTCAGTCTCCAGCTTTTAGCCACAAGCTTCAAGACTTAAGCCTCTAGTACTCTTCTTCATGGTGAAAAGCACATAAATTTTTCCTTTGAACAACTTGTTTTTTCTCTAAATCTGAGTTGAAGATGTCCTTGATCTCCATTTCCAATTGCAAATCTGATAATTGTTGAACAATCTCTCGTCTGAGACTAAAGGGGGTGTTAATGGGATTTTTAACCCAAGCTTTCAATGCATGTTTTGTTGCCTTTAATCTCTTCTCCCACACAAATCTTGGAGACCCTGTAACTAAAGAGGACCAAGTTGAATGGATAATTTCTAGAAAACCCTCCTTATCTACAAAGAGGGCTGAAACGAAAAGGAATTGGGCCCATATTTTCTTCTTCTTCCAAATTCAATAGGATACGTTTGTGGTCAGAAGTCAATTTTGGGAGAATCTTGGAAGAGATTAACCTCCTTTCTTGTAGGAATGAGCTCTGAATTAGGAACCTATCCAAGCGAGCTGAGATGTGATCATCCCCAACTCTATTATTTGTCCAGGTGTAGAGTCCTTTCGAAGGCTTGAAGTCAAGGAGATCCCATTGATGAAACAAATCCTCAACAAAGGGGAGAATTTGGTCCCTGCCACTATTGCCTCCTCTCTTTTCTTTTGGTTCGAATACTGAGTTTAGATCTCTGGCTAGAATAATGTTCTAAGGAGAGAAGATATCTAAAAAATCTGCTAAAGATTTCCAACAATCTTTCTTCTTGAAATACAGGACAGGAACATAAAGATTGAAGAGTGAGAGAGAACACCGACTTGAAGTATGTCGGAGTTTGGTGAAAATCCAATGTTGAGTCTCGAAAGAGATTTCTAAATGAAACTTGTCCTTCGCCCACAGGGTTGCGAGGCCACCTGAGGAGCCCCTTGCGTTGATGGGTTTCCCTACGTTTTTCTTCCATTTTTGGTTGCTGATTTCTACAAGGGTTTCCCCTTCAATTTTAGTCTCTCGGAGCAAGAGGATCTCAGGAGATTCAATTTTCAAAGGTATTTGACTGCTTCGGCCTTCGATGGATTCCCCAAGCCTCTGCAATTCCAAGAGACTATACACATTATTTACTGGGATTGGAGTGGGTAGGACCTCCCTTGGGGGGCCTTGTTCTGGTATTTCTTCTGATGGACATTTCAATGGTGGATTGGCTTCCTTGCATTTTTTGCCTCTCCGCTTCTTCTTCTCTTGCTTCCTTATGAGATTTCCTGCCTGCTCTTTTTTAGGGTCTCTTAAAAGACTCTTCCTCCGAAGATCTAGAGGTTTT
>JZKD02S0778771.1:0-14689 GCA_000966675.3 Picea glauca | reverse complement strand
AATTATAAAATAGACTTGAATCACTTTGAAACAATAAAAAAACCATTAACTATATAAATATCAACATTTTCGATTGGACAAACATTTTCAATTGGACAAGTCTACAATAAGAAGAAATTTTGAAAACCCTAATTATGATGTTTTGGAATAAGGATGGTGAATTATGGTTGTTGAAGGAAAATCACTTTTAAGGATCATTGATGGTTTATTTTAATAATTGATTCAATAGATGACATTAAATAAACAAAAAGAAAAAAAAAATATGTAAATGAGGTAGGTTACATATGGTATCAGAGCTATAGGTTACAACACTTAGGCCTTATTGGGCATCACTATCAGAGAATAAGTTGATTTAAGAAAAATCTAACAAATACATTTTTCGTTGTTACAAATAGAGTTTCTTTCAAAATCTATTATAATATGTCTACATAAAATGAGGAAGATAATAGACGTGAAGGAGAAAATAAATCAACCACCTCATACGGACCCAAAACACCCTAGTGAGAGTAGTTCAATTAAGCAAGAGTAGTTCAACTAAGCAGGTATTGGAAACTATGAGAAACCTTATTGTGGAACTACAAACCTTCAAGGAAGATAATAAGAAATTGAAGAAAGCACACGAAGAACAACAAGAAATAAATGAAATTTTATTACAAGGTATAGCAGAGAAAAAAGACCCAACTAAGAATACTATTGTGGATGAACAAGTTAATAAAGACTCTACTAAATAATCCAACAAGGAAACTGTAAAATACAAGAGTTCATCTAATGACACACTTATGACTGAAAATAGAGTATATACACGAAAAAAACAAAATCCAATGGATCACTTAGAAGGAGAGTTAAAAAAAAAATCAAACCTCCTACCTTTGATAGAGAGTCTAGAAATGGTGAAGAGGTGGAAGTGTAGTCACTGGATATTAAGAAATATTTCCAGATTTATAATTACTCCAACAATATGAAGGTAAGAATGGTGATTTACAACCTAAAGGGTAAATATAGTATTTGGTGGAAATATTTAAAGTTAACAAAGGGTTTAAAGCAAAAGAAAATGGAATGGACAAAATTTAAGAAACAATACTTATAAGAAAGCTACTATGAAAGGAAGACTAAAGAATTTAAGGAGTTAAAACTAGGACACATGCCAATGGAATATCTTATTACAAAGTTTCTAGAGTTGTTAAGATTTTTTCCATACATCAAAGGTGAATAGGTAAAAGTACATAGAGTTTTAAGTTGCTCACCTCAATCATACAAGGACATAATATAATTTGATAATCCTAAGACTTTAAATGAAGTACTACGAAAGGATATAATATGTTATGATCAGTACAAGAAAAGAGTTCAAAATCCAGAAGCATGGAAAGAAAAGAAACAAGAAAACTCAACCTAAAAAAGAAGGGATTCAAACCAGACCCATTTCGTAATATTACCATAGGTTATTAAGAAAACAATTTTTCCAAACATGCACCAGAACTGTCAAGAGGAAATTAAAAAGTCAATTTGGGATTAGAAAAGACAACTGGAAATCCAAGGGAACACTGAAATGTTGGGGATGTGGTTAACCATGCCTTTATAGGATTTGTCCATACACAAATTCTACAAACCCTACACTGCAAAACATACAAGAAGCATCAACAATTGGAAACATTGGCAAAATAATCCATAGAATGAATGCTACTATAGATGGTAGACAAGCAGATCACCAATCTACCATTGTGGAAATTGAAGGTAAAATTCATGATCGGAAGATTTATATTTTAATAGACCCAGGAGTTAGTTTAAGTTTTGTTATTCCATCTTTGGTAAATTCATGCATACTGAAAAGAGAGAAACATCCTAAATCTTGGCTAGTACAACTAGCAAGAGGTACAAAAATAAAGATAACATAATTAATCCCTGACTATAAGTTAGAAATAAATGGTCATGATATAAAAATGGATCTAAATATACTACCTTTAGGGTCATATGATACACTAATAGGGATGGTTTGGTTAGAGAAACAACAAGTAATTTTAAATTGTTATGAAAAATCATTTACTTACAAAGATGAAATTGGAATGACAAGGATAGTACATGGAATTAAAAAACATGTCTCTATAAGGAAAATATCATCCTTACAGTTGAAAAAATGCACCAGTAAAGGCTACAAATTATTTTCCATTCAAGTGACAAACTTATTGAATAAAAAAGATAAGCCTAAGCTAGAATATTTTGCAGTGTTACGAGAATTTCACGATGTGTTCGTAGAAGATATACCTGAAGTACCTCCAAAAACCTAGATAGATTTTTCTATCGGATTATTACTTGGATTTGCACTAGTATCAAAGGAACCATACATAATGAGTATTCCTAAATCAATTGAGTTGAAAATCCAACTACAAGAACTGTTAAATAAATGATATATTATGCCAAGTGTTTCACCATGGAGACCACTAGTATTATTTGTAAAAAATAAGGATGGAACACTTAGACTATGCATTGATTATGGACAAATAAATATGATGACGATTAAAAATAAGTACCCCTTACCAGGAATTAATGATTTATTTGGCCAGTTTGGAGGGGAAAAAGTATTTTCTAAATTGGATCTAAGGTAACGTTAATATCAAATAAGAATAAGGACAATGATATCAATAAAACAATGTTTAGAACACATTATGTACATTACGAGTTCCTAGTAATTCCCTTTGGATTGAATAATGCACAAAAAAATTCATCTCCTATTTTGAATTGAACTTTTCTCCTCTTCTGATCGACTATGTTCTTATATTTTAGTGTGTTGTCATGTAGTTTCTCTCTGACTCTGTCATGGAGTTTCTACATTTCTGTTGCAAAATCTTTTGCACTAACACTTTTGAATTCATCTTGGTTCATATCTCTCAACTCTATAATCCCTCTTGGTTGTATACCATACATAATTTCAAGTGGAATTTTTCCAGTGCTCCTATTCACTGAATTGTTAAATGCAAATTTTTCTTGTGCCAAAATATGATCCCATTGATGGCCTTGCTGAGTGATTAAACTTGTGAACAAGTTTCTGAGAATCATGTTTACCACTTCAATCTGTCCATCTGTATGAGGTTGATATGATGAACTAAAGGACAATTTTGTCCCTAGCGTTTTCCATAGAGTTCTCCAAAAGTGTCCTACAAATTTTGTGTCTCTATCTGAGACTATGGTCCTAGGCAATCCATGTAGTCTCACCACTTCTATGGAAAAAAAAATTGGCTATGTGTGTAGCATCGTTTGTCTTCTGGCATGGTATGAAATGTGTCATATTTAAAAAAAAATCCACCACAACAAATATGGAATATCTCCCTTTCTAGGTTCTAGGCAATCCCAATACAAAATCCATACTGATTGCATCTAATGACATTTCTGGAATTGGTAGTGGCTGATACAAAACAATGTTTTGTTGTCTTCCCTTTGCATATTGGCAAATTATGGGTTTGTTAACAAACTTTTTCACCTATGTCCTCATGCTCAGCCAATAGTATGAATTTCTCAGATGTGCAAATGTTTTGTCATGACCAAAATGTCTAGCTAAACCTCCATTGTGTTTCTCCTTCAATGGGTTATCTCTCATTGAGCATATTGGTATGCATAGTTGGCTCCCTTTGAACAATAATCCATCCTAGATCAAATATTATGTCCATGGGATTTTGTCTCCCAACAAAGGATTCTTACATGCCTCATAAGATTCCTTAAAATCTAGATCTTCTCGATAGATTTCCTTGAGGTGTTCAAACCATAAGGTCTCCACTTGGAATTATTGTAAAATTAAACTCCTCCTTCTCAAAGCATCTGGAAATTTGTTAACAGTTCCAACAATATGCTTAGTAAAAAAAGTAAAATTCTTCATGAATTCTACACATTTAGCATGTATTTGATTCAACTTTTCTTGCCTAGTAATAAACTACAAAGCTTGATTATCATTGTACAAGAAAAAATATTTAGGAATTAGATAGTGTCTCCACATCTTCAAATCTTGAATCATTGCATAAAATTATTCGTCATATGTGGAATAACTCTTCTTGGTGTCATTCAACTTCTCACTAAAATTAGAAACTGGCTTATTATCTTGACTCAAGACTACTCCAATAGCTACTCCACTTGCATCACATCTCACCTGAAATGTTTTTCCAAAATCTGGTAAGACCAGAATTGGTTGTTCTGTGATCTTCTCCTTCAACACTTTGAAACTTTTCTCAGCTTCCTCTATCCAATTAAAAGACTTGTGCTTCTTCTTCATAGTTTCCAGCGTGGGTCGACATATACCACTGAAATTTCTGATAAACTTTCTATAAAAACTTGCTAACCCATGAAAACTTCTTACTTCAAATCTGCTTCCTAGAGACGACCATTCTTTGATTGCTCTCACTATTTCTAGATCTATCTTTAATTCATTTTAATAGATCACAAAACCAACGTAGATGAGTTATGTATTCATAAAAGAGATTTTCTTCAGATTTATCAACAATTTTTCTTGCTGCAGCCTTCTCATCACTAATGTCAAATGTTTTTAGTGTTCTCCCTATGTGTTACTGAATATCAATATGTCATCCAAATACACCATGAAAAATTTGTTAGGATATTTAGACTCTTAGGAGTTAGTTAAGATCTAATTGGTCTATTGTGTCGTTAGGTAAAAGTGTGTTTTCTAGTGTATTTCTTTAGTATGCATTTGTAGTTATGAAATCCGACGGTCACGATATGTTCCTAACATAGAGTAATCTGACAGTTCATACTCTCCTCGATCTTAACGTCCATTGATCCGTGGCTTAACACCCAATTGGTCCATTATCTTTATTTAAAGAGAATGGAGGGTCATTTTCCGATGATCGATTTTGAGAAACTCTATTGTAAAATCTCTATGTAATCTTTTTATTTTGCATTAATAAACTGCTCCAAGTGGTCGCGTTGTCTCGGGCCGTGGATGTTTCCCCATAGGGATTTTACCATGTGAAAACATCGGTGTGATGATCTTTGATCTGGTTATGTGAGTGGTTACTGAAGGTTTTTGTCCTCTGTTGGAATACCTGTGTTTTTGAACATGGTATCAGAGTCTGTTTGAAGACCCACTCGTGTTGTAGATCGAGATCATGAAGCTGAGTTGCCTCATCTCCATTTTATGTCATTTTTGTACATTTATGGGATGAGTGGACTACTCCATTGTGTTCAGAGCGCTCGTTTCATTTAGGAACACTTTTCGTTTCGCTCGAAAAGGTTCATGTTTGACCAAGATACGACCATTACAATCAGATTCNTTCATGCATACTGAAAAGAGAGAAACATCCTAAATCTTGGCTAGTACAACTAGCAAGAGGTACAAAAATAAAGATAACATAATTAATCCCTGACTATAAGTTAGAAATAAATGGTCATGATATAAAAATGGATCTAAATATACTACCTTTAGGGTCATATGATACACTAATAGGGATGGTTTGGTTAGAGAAACAACAAGTAATTTTAAATTGTTATGAAAAATCATTTACTTACAAAGATGAAATTGGAATGACAAGGATAGTACATGGAATTAAAAAACATGTCTCTATAAGGAAAATATCATCCTTACAGTTGAAAAAATGCACCAGTAAAGGCTACAAATTATTTTCCATTCAAGTGACAAACTTATTGAATAAAAAAGATAAGCCTAAGCTAGAATATTTTGCAGTGTTACGAGAATTTCACGATGTGTTCGTAGAAGATATACCTGAAGTACCTCCAAAAACCTAGATAGATTTTTCTATCGGATTATTACTTGGATTTGCACTAGTATCAAAGGAACCATACATAATGAGTATTCCTAAATCAATTGAGTTGAAAATCCAACTACAAGAACTGTTAAATAAATGATATATTATGCCAAGTGTTTCACCATGGAGACCACTAGTATTATTTGTAAAAAATAAGGATGGAACACTTAGACTATGCATTGATTATGGACAAATAAATATGATGACGATTAAAAATAAGTACCCCTTACCAGGAATTAATGATTTATTTGGCCAGTTTGGAGGGGAAAAAGTATTTTCTAAATTGGATCTAAGGTAACGTTAATATCAAATAAGAATAAGGACAATGATATCAATAAAACAATGTTTAGAACACATTATGTACATTACGAGTTCCTAGTAATTCCCTTTGGATTGAATAATGCACAAAAAAATTCATCTCCTATTTTGAATTGAACTTTTCTCCTCTTCTGATCGACTATGTTCTTATATTTTAGTGTGTTGTCATGTAGTTTCTCTCTGACTCTGTCATGGAGTTTCTACATTTCTGTTGCAAAATCTTTTGCACTAACACTTTTGAATTCATCTTGGTTCATATCTCTCAACTCTATAATCCCTCTTGGTTGTATACCATACATAATTTCAAGTGGAATTTTTCCAGTGCTCCTATTCACTGAATTGTTAAATGCAAATTTTTCTTGTGCCAAAATATGATCCCATTGATGGCCTTGCTGAGTGATTAAACTTGTGAACAAGTTTCTGAGAATCATGTTTACCACTTCAATCTGTCCATCTGTATGAGGTTGATATGATGAACTAAAGGACAATTTTGTCCCTAGCGTTTTCCATAGAGTTCTCCAAAAGTGTCCTACAAATTTTGTGTCTCTATCTGAGACTATGGTCCTAGGCAATCCATGTAGTCTCACCACTTCTATGGAAAAAAAAATTGGCTATGTGTGTAGCATCGTTTGTCTTCTGGCATGGTATGAAATGTGTCATATTTAAAAAAAAATCCACCACAACAAATATGGAATATCTCCCTTTCTAGGTTCTAGGCAATCCCAATACAAAATCCATACTGATTGCATCTAATGACATTTCTGGAATTGGTAGTGGCTGATACAAAACAATGTTTTGTTGTCTTCCCTTTGCATATTGGCAAATTATGGGTTTGTTAACAAACTTTTTCACCTATGTCCTCATGCTCAGCCAATAGTATGAATTTCTCAGATGTGCAAATGTTTTGTCATGACCAAAATGTCTAGCTAAACCTCCATTGTGTTTCTCCTTCAATGGGTTATCTCTCATTGAGCATATTGGTATGCATAGTTGGCTCCCTTTGAACAATAATCCATCCTAGATCAAATATTATGTCCATGGGATTTTGTCTCCCAACAAAGGATTCTTACATGCCTCATAAGATTCCTTAAAATCTAGATCTTCTCGATAGATTTCCTTGAGGTGTTCAAACCATAAGGTCTCCACTTGGAATTATTGTACAATTAAACTCCTCCTTCTCAAAGAATCTGGAAATTTGTTAACAGTTCCAACAACATGCTTAGTAAAAAAAGTAAAATTCTTCATGAATTCTACACATTTAACATGTATTTGATTCAACTTTTCTTGCCTAGTAATAAACTGCAAAGCTTGATTATCATTGTACAAGAAAAAATATTTAGGAATTAGATAGTGTCTCCACATCTTTAAATCTTGAATCATTGCATAAAATTATTCATCATATGTGGAATAACTCTTCTTGGTGTCATTCAAATTCTCACTGAAATTAGCAACTGGCCTATTATCCTGACTCAAGACTACTCTAATAGCTACTCCACTTGCATCACATCTCACCTGAAATGTTTTTCCAAAATCTGGTAAGACTAGAATTGGTTGTTCTGTGATCTTCTCCTTCAACACTTTGAAACTTTTCTCAGCTTCCTCTATCCAATTAAAATACTTGTGTTTCTTCTTCATAGTTTGCAGCATGGGTCGACATATACCACTGAAATTCTGATAAACTTTCTATAAAAACTTGCTAACCCATGAAAACTTCTTACTTCAAATCTGCTTCCTAGAGACGACCATTCTTTGATTGCTCTCACTATTTCTAGATCTATCTTCAATTCATTTTAATAGATCACAAAACCAATGTAGATGAGTTATGTATTCATAAAAGAGATTTTCTTCAGATTTATCAACAATTTTTCTTGCTGCAACCTTCTCATCACTAATGTCAAATGTTTTTAGTGTTCTCCCTATGTGTTACTGAATATCAATATGTCATCCAAATACACCATGACAAATTTGTTAGGATATTTAGACTCTTAGGAGTAAGTTAAGATCTAATTGGTCTATTGTGTCATTAGGTAAAAGTGTGTTTTCTAGTGTATTTCTTTAGTATGCATTTGTAGTTAGGAAATCCGACGGTCACGATATGTTCCTAACATAGAATAATCCAACAGTTCATACTCTCCTCGATCTTAACATCCATTGATCCGTGGCTTAACACCCAATTGGTCCATTATCTCTATTTAAAGAGAATGGAGGGTCATTTTCTGATGATCGATTTTGAGAAATTCTATTGTAAAATCTCTATGTAATCTTTTTATTTTGCATTAATAAACTGCTCCAAGTGGCTGCGTTGGCTCGAACCATGGATGTTTCCCCATAGGGATTTTACCATGTGAAAACATCGGTGTGATGATATTTGATCTAGGTATGTGAGTGGTTACTGAAGGTGTTCGTCCTCTGTTGGAATACCTGTGTTTTTGAACATGGTATCAGACCTGTTTGAAGACCCGCTCGTGTTGTAGATCGAGATCATGAAGCTGAGTTGCCTCATCTCCATTTTATGTCATTTTTGTACATTTATGGGATGAGGGGACTACTCCATTGTGTTTAGAGCGCTCGTTTCATTTAGGAACACTTTTCGTTTCGCTCGAAAAGGTTCATGTTTGACCAAGATACGACCATTACAATCAGATTCAGAGGTATAAAGTTTGAATACACATTTTTTAAATTTTTTGCAGAGAAGTATTTTGGTTTTGTATTTTTTAATTTATGGGTTGCTACTCTTTTAGATATGCGTATTCTATTTTCCTCGTTCCCTGTGCGATCTCAAAAAATCAGAAACATATAGTAAAAGGTGTATCTTCCGGGTAACCTAATTGAGATCTAACCCTTGTTGTCATCGAGAAGCGAAATTTTTTTCTTGTGTGAAAAGCATTTTTATGAGAACGCTCTCCAAGGCCATCTTCCACAACAAAAACAACACCCCCAATCCTCCTTCTAAAAATTACAATATGTTTTTCTAGACCATTTGGTTAAAATTTGTCTTATTAAGTAAGAGGTCTTGAGTTCAAGTCTCTCTTTTGTTACTTTTTTTTGTTAATTATAGTGATTCAGTTCAAGTATAAAAGTGAATCACTATAAGTAGCTTTAATATTTTATTTTAGAGTTATTTATTTTGCATGCAGCTTTTCTTTATAAAAGTGAGCCCCACTTCTCTTTATAAAAGTGGGTCACTTCATAAAACAACTTACACTACCACATGGTCCTTTGGTTACCGCTTATGCCTTTTTTAAAATGGGCATAACTCTCACATCCGAAGTCCATTTTAAGTGTCGTTTTTTTTTAAAACCGTATAACTTTTCGATATCTTTCCATTCAGATCATCAGTTTCAGTTTTTAAATTTATATTATTTGCATATTTAATATGGATTCTACAAGTAATCTCTTACTTACCAGCACCAACTACTTCCAACGAAAATCTCATATGGAGGATTTATTAAGAAGTAAAGGCTTGTACCAGATTACCTTGGGAAAGGAAACAACACCCACTAATGCTGATAAGAAATCCAAATGGGATGATAGGAATGACGAAGCACGTGGATTAATTAGAATTTCCATCTCTCATTATTTAAGGTTCCACCTTCAATTAATTAATAAACCCAAAGAAGCTTGGGAAAAGATTGAATCTGTGTTTGGTAAACACAATATTATTCGAGCACAACAGTTAGAAAATTGAGTACTAACTTTAAGTCCAAGTGATTTTTCTTGCATTGAAGACTATCTATCTAAGTTTAAAAGACTCAGAACTTTATGTGAAGAATGTAAGATAAATATAGACGAAGATCGTTGCATCTATCTTATTATTTATAGGCTAGGTAGTGCATATTTTGTGTTTGTATCTATATTTTATGCCATGCAAGAGGCTCTAGGGGCATCTTATCAAAAACCCAGTCTTGAGAACTTTTGTGATTCTTTTATTAGAGAGAAATATAAGCTAGTACAACTTAGAGTGATCAGAATTGCAGGTACCTCCAACAAAGCCTTAGTTGTCCATCAGAAAGATAAACCCAAAAATCCCAAGAAGCAACATCCTCGCCACATCAACAAGCAATATAAGGGTCCCAAACCCACTCAGACAACTTTTGCTCCTAATGGAGACAAAGGAGAAAAATATAAAAATAAGAATAGTAACAGCTATTGCAACTTTTGTGATAAAGATGGTCATGATGAGTTCAAATGTTTCAAGAATATGGAAGCTTTAGAAGTAGTGATGAAGAAGAACAACATCAATATTGATTCCACTTCTTCTTCTTCTCATGGACATGCACTTTTTGACTTTGGTTTCTCCTTCAATACAAATTCTACTTCTACTTCTACTTCTGCTTCTACTTCTGATGAGTGGGTTATTCATTCTGGATCATCCTATGATATGGCTAAGGATAGAGCCATATTTTCTACTCTAAATGAATATAACACCAAGAAAATATTTGTCCGTGATGATAGATCTCTTGGTGTTGAAGGATCTGGAACAGTTCAAGTAGAAAATGGTCATTTCAATGATGTATTATGTGTTCCAAGTCTTTCTTGTAACCTTCTATCAGTATATCANTTGTCTCCCAACAAAGGATTCTTACATGCCTCATAAGATTCCTTAAAATCTAGATCTTCTCGATAGATTTCCTTGAGGTGTTCAAACCATAAGGTCTCCACTTGGAATTATTGTACAATTAAACTCCTCCTTCTCAAAGAATCTGGAAATTTGTTAACAGTTCCAACAACATGCTTAGTAAAAAAAGTAAAATTCTTCATGAATTCTACACATTTAACATGTATTTGATTCAACTTTTCTTGCCTAGTAATAAACTGCAAAGCTTGATTATCATTGTACAAGAAAAAATATTTAGGAATTAGATAGTGTCTCCACATCTTTAAATCTTGAATCATTGCATAAAATTATTCATCATATGTGGAATAACTCTTCTTGGTGTCATTCAAATTCTCACTGAAATTAGCAACTGGCCTATTATCCTGACTCAAGACTACTCTAATAGCTACTCCACTTGCATCACATCTCACCTGAAATGTTTTTCCAAAATCTGGTAAGACTAGAATTGGTTGTTCTGTGATCTTCTCCTTCAACACTTTGAAACTTTTCTCAGCTTCCTCTATCCAATTAAAATACTTGTGTTTCTTCTTCATAGTTTGCAGCATGGGTCGACATATACCACTGAAATTCTGATAAACTTTCTATAAAAACTTGCTAACCCATGAAAACTTCTTACTTCAAATCTGCTTCCTAGAGACGACCATTCTTTGATTGCTCTCACTATTTCTAGATCTATCTTCAATTCATTTTAATAGATCACAAAACCAATGTAGATGAGTTATGTATTCATAAAAGAGATTTTCTTCAGATTTATCAACAATTTTTCTTGCTGCAACCTTCTCATCACTAATGTCAAATGTTTTTAGTGTTCTCCCTATGTGTTACTGAATATCAATATGTCATCCAAATACACCATGACAAATTTGTTAGGATATTTAGACTCTTAGGAGTAAGTTAAGATCTAATTGGTCTATTGTGTCATTAGGTAAAAGTGTGTTTTCTAGTGTATTTCTTTAGTATGCATTTGTAGTTAGGAAATCCGACGGTCACGATATGTTCCTAACATAGAATAATCCAACAGTTCATACTCTCCTCGATCTTAACATCCATTGATCCGTGGCTTAACACCCAATTGGTCCATTATCTCTATTTAAAGAGAATGGAGGGTCATTTTCTGATGATCGATTTTGAGAAATTCTATTGTAAAATCTCTATGTAATCTTTTTATTTTGCATTAATAAACTGCTCCAAGTGGCTGCGTTGGCTCGAACCATGGATGTTTCCCCATAGGGATTTTACCATGTGAAAACATCGGTGTGATGATATTTGATCTAGGTATGTGAGTGGTTACTGAAGGTGTTCGTCCTCTGTTGGAATACCTGTGTTTTTGAACATGGTATCAGACCTGTTTGAAGACCCGCTCGTGTTGTAGATCGAGATCATGAAGCTGAGTTGCCTCATCTCCATTTTATGTCATTTTTGTACATTTATGGGATGAGGGGACTACTCCATTGTGTTTAGAGCGCTCGTTTCATTTAGGAACACTTTTCGTTTCGCTCGAAAAGGTTCATGTTTGACCAAGATACGACCATTACAATCAGATTCAGAGGTATAAAGTTTGAATACACATTTTTTAAATTTTTTGCAGAGAAGTATTTTGGTTTTGTATTTTTTAATTTATGGGTTGCTACTCTTTTAGATATGCGTATTCTATTTTCCTCGTTCCCTGTGCGATCTCAAAAAATCAGAAACATATAGTAAAAGGTGTATCTTCCGGGTAACCTAATTGAGATCTAACCCTTGTTGTCATCGAGAAGCGAAATTTTTTTCTTGTGTGAAAAGCATTTTTATGAGAACGCTCTCCAAGGCCATCTTCCACAACAAAAACAACACCCCCAATCCTCCTTCTAAAAATTACAATATGTTTTTCTAGACCATTTGGTTAAAATTTGTCTTATTAAGTAAGAGGTCTTGAGTTCAAGTCTCTCTTTTGTTACTTTTTTTTGTTAATTATAGTGATTCAGTTCAAGTATAAAAGTGAATCACTATAAGTAGCTTTAATATTTTATTTTAGAGTTATTTATTTTGCATGCAGCTTTTCTTTATAAAAGTGAGCCCCACTTCTCTTTATAAAAGTGGGTCACTTCATAAAACAACTTACACTACCACATGGTCCTTTGGTTACCGCTTATGCCTTTTTTAAAATGGGCATAACTCTCACATCCGAAGTCCATTTTAAGTGTCGTTTTTTTTTAAAACCGTATAACTTTTCGATATCTTTCCATTCAGATCATCAGTTTCAGTTTTTAAATTTATATTATTTGCATATTTAATATGGATTCTACAAGTAATCTCTTACTTACCAGCACCAACTACTTCCAACGAAAATCTCATATGGAGGATTTATTAAGAAGTAAAGGCTTGTACCAGATTACCTTGGGAAAGGAAACAACACCCACTAATGCTGATAAGAAATCCAAATGGGATGATAGGAATGACGAAGCACGTGGATTAATTAGAATTTCCATCTCTCATTATTTAAGGTTCCACCTTCAATTAATTAATAAACCCAAAGAAGCTTGGGAAAAGATTGAATCTGTGTTTGGTAAACACAATATTATTCGAGCACAACAGTTAGAAAATTGAGTACTAACTTTAAGTCCAAGTGATTTTTCTTGCATTGAAGACTATCTATCTAAGTTTAAAAGACTCAGAACTTTATGTGAAGAATGTAAGATAAATATAGACGAAGATCGTTGCATCTATCTTATTATTTATAGGCTAGGTAGTGCATATTTTGTGTTTGTATCTATATTTTATGCCATGCAAGAGGCTCTAGGGGCATCTTATCAAAAACCCAGTCTTGAGAACTTTTGTGATTCTTTTATTAGAGAGAAATATAAGCTAGTACAACTTAGAGTGATCAGAATTGCAGGTACCTCCAACAAAGCCTTAGTTGTCCATCAGAAAGATAAACCCAAAAATCCCAAGAAGCAACATCCTCGCCACATCAACAAGCAATATAAGGGTCCCAAACCCACTCAGACAACTTTTGCTCCTAATGGAGACAAAGGAGAAAAATATAAAAATAAGAATAGTAACAGATATTGCAACTTTTGTGATAAAGATGGTCATGATGAGTCCAAATGTTTCAAGAATATGGAAGCTTTAGAAGCAGTGATGAAGAAGCACAACATCAATATTGATTCTACTTCTTCTTCTTCTCATGGACATGCACTTTCTAACTTTGGTTTCTCCTTCAATACAAATTCTACTTCTACTTCTACTTCTACTTCTACTTCTGATGAGTGGCTTATTCATTCTGTATCATCCTATCATATGCCTAAGGATAGAGCCATATTTTCTACTCTAAATGAATATAACACCAAGCAAATATTTGTCGGTGATGATAGATCTCCTAGTGTTGAAGGATCTGGAACAGTTCAAGTGGAAAATGGTCATTTCAATGATGTATTATGTGTTCCAAGTCTTTCTTGTAACCTTCTATCAGTATATCAAAGCACTCATTCAGGTGAAGGTAAAACCGTAGAGTTTTCACCTCACCAAGTTGTAATCAAGGATATAAAATATCCTAATCATGTTCTTGCAACTGGAATTGTTGATGATATTACCAGGTTGTACAAATTTGACAACTTTGGGTCATCATCTTTTTCATCAGTTTTTGTTTCTCATAGAGATGACTTGAGCAAACTTTGGCATGAGCGGTTTGGTCATCTAAACTATCGCTCATTGCAAAAACTATGTAATCAACAGATGGTGACTGGTCTTCCTCTTGTTTCATGCAGAGATGGTGTTTGTGTCGATTGTGTTCTCGAAAAACATCATCGGGACAGTTTTGACAAATGTGCCTCTTGGCATGCCTCGGGTCCTTTGCATCTTGTTCAAATTGATTTGTGTGGTCCACTTCTCCTTCCATTTCTGGGTGCAAGTATTTCTTAACTTTCATTGATGACTTTTCCATATGTAATTGGGTTTACTTATTAAAACTTAAAAGCAAAGTTTTTGACAAGTTTTTGGCCTATAAGGCCCT